>VSMD01093535.1:0-103494 GCA_008750895.1 Mirza zaza
TACAAAAAAGACACCTGCACTCGTATGTTTATAGCAACACAATTCATAATTGCAAGGCTGTGGAAACAACCCAAGTGCCCATCAATCCAAGAATGGATTAATAAAATGCGGTATATGTATACCATGGAGTACTATTCAGCTCTGAGAAACAACGGTGATATAGCACATCTTATATTTTCCTGGTTAGAGCTGGAACCCATACTACTAAGTGAAGTATCCCAAGAATGGAAAAACAAGCACCACATATACTCACCAGCAAACTGGTATTAACTTAGCAGCACCTAAGTGGACACATAGGTACTACAGTAATAGGGTATTGGGCAGGGGGGAGGGGGCAGGCATATACATACATAATAAGTGAGATGTACACCATCTGGGGGATGGTCATGCTGGAGACTCAGACTTGTGGGGGAAGGGGGGGTAATGGCATTTATTGAAACCTTAAAATCTGTACCTCCATAATATGCCGAAATAAAAAAATAAATAAATAAATAAATCTGGTGGGAGGCAGGGAGGTCGAGTTCCATATTCATCTTACTACTGAGAAATTTGGAGCTTAGGTTAGTCTCTTGCCCAAGGTGTCAGATATCATTGTGTAATTTGGAAACAATCCATCCATTTATTTCTTCAACTTGCAAAGGCACTGTAGTGTGGGCTAGTGACCTATGTCTAGTTAAACACTATGATGCGGACTATGGCAGAAGTAAACAGAGTGGCATGGAGCCGAGCCTACAGTAAGAAGTCCAGAAAGGCTTCTCAGAGGAAGAAGTAACTCCTGAGCTTGATATTACAGAATATGTGGAGGCATCCAGGTGAGAAGTGGGGCAGAGGTATTCTTGAGAGGCATGGCAGCATGTGGGAAGGCATGATGATGGTTTCTGAGTCTGAATTTAGGTGTTTTTATTCTCCTTCACAACCATCACATAAAATGACTCTAATCCTTAGGAACCTCAACTTACCAAGAACCCACTAGTAAACTCTTCACCCATCAGTGGATTTCTCATGACATCCATTCATGTTTTCATTTATTCACTTAACATTTAAAGAATTACCACTCTAACATGAATAATAAAATATTATTTGACTGAGCACCTACTATGTTCCAGTCACTTTACATATATTATCTCATCTGATCCTTGCCATAAACCTGCAAGGTAGAGACTATTATATCCATTTTATAGATGAATAAATGAGGTTCACTGCCATTAAGTGAGGTGTCAAAGGTTACACAGCTATGAAGTAACTGAAACAGAATTCGACCTTTCGGTCTACCTGTCCCCCAAACCTGGACTCTTTCCAGGACTCCATACTACTTCGTTCATCTATTTTAAAAAATATCTTGATTGCCTACTGTGTGTCCTCTGCTGAGGAAAACAGGCCTATAGACTCAGAAATTCAAAATCAGAGTTTTTCTAAGAATTGCATTTAGGAAGGAAAGACAACGATGCTCACCAGCCAATAACTGGGCAATCACCACAACCCAGTTCCAGAACACATCAAAATTATAGCTTTCTTTGATATATGGGTGCAACATTAAGTAAAGGCCTCTCTGAAAATTGCCTTATGGTTAGCAGGAATAGACATCATTGTGAACTCAGGTGGGGAAAGAAGACTGCTGAGGCTCAGTAGAGAAGGGAGATGTATCTTTTAGTTTTATGATGGCAAATTTCAAAAAGGCTATTTGAAAGGAACAAGGTGACATTCAAACGGGTGCACAGTGTTTATCCAGGAAAATATTAGGGCACTATCTTCTTGTTGAGACCTCAGCCTTTTTTCTATAGCTCCTAACACGAAGCATGCTCTTGTGACAGAGGGCTGACTTTTCCTCACCTCTGGAGGCCAATGCCTGTCCCCAATGAGGCACTGTGCTAGGGTTCATAGGCAGAAGAAGAAAGTTCTGTAGTATTAATGACATGTAAGAGATGTGGTAGATCTTTACTGCCTAGCTTCAGAACTTCTTTCTGTATTTGAGAAATTCCATTTAATGAATCCTAATGGGGGGAAGGAAGCAAAAATTCCTGCCTCATAAGATCTAAAAATGCTAGATACTTGCTTTTTCCAGCTCCCCTGCCATAGGTATGTGATGTTCCCATGTCAGACTTTGACTTCTTAGCTTTGAAGCAAAAGGGAAGAGATGAGGGATTGCTCTTTCCCTTCTGGCAGCAATAAGTTACAGAAAGCCATGTTCATGGTGAAGAAACAAGAGCAGTACAAACTGTGACTTCCAAGATTTAGTGGCGGTGGCAGCAGTTTTCTCTTCAGATCAGTTCTATGGCATGATTTGGGGCTCAGCTTTAAACCTGGTTCCCAGTCTTCACAACAAATCTGTGGGTTCCCCATCATTAATAAATTTTCATGCTTAATCAGCCAGAATCAGCTTTTGTTGATTGCAGATAGAAACCCTGACACAGTTTGCATGTTTGGTCTGCTTAGCAGCCCTTAGCCTTTCTTCTAGTAACATCACACCACTTCCTCTGGGAAACTGCCCTAACATCATATTAAACATAGGACCAAAATCAATGTCCCCATCATGGGGGTTCCCCCAGCCCTTCCCTTCCACAGATACTCTTCAAAATCAAACACCAGTCTAATCATGGTATCCCATTGCCCTGAACACTGTAATTATTCCAGGTATGACATGTGACCAAAGCTGGGCCCAATGGTCCAACTTGAGATTTTGTTTTTCATCAGCAACTAAGAAGGGAAACACGTACCCCAGAGACTATCCATGGAGACGTTGAGAACACCCTGCAGTAACCACTTCAGGAAAGGGGCTTTTGCCTTCTCTTTCCATTTTAGACCATGACAGTCACTTGAGGTTTCTCTCCAAGTGGACTTTTTATTATCCATGACCTTATGATGAAGTATTTATCAACATTATGATCACTATCTTCCATACGTTTCATGTAGAAAGAAGTGATTTTTTTCTTTCCAAAAAATATTTTTAAATTAATAGTTCTCTTCTTAGTTTTATATCATAATATTTTACCCTCAAGGTCACTTTCTCAGAATCTCTTATGTCATTGGGAAGGCAAGAGTTGACTTCTGGGCCATTCTGTTGTAATTGGCCCATGGATTTCTTTTCTTCCCAGCATTCTTCCCTTAATCATCAGGATAGTTCATGCTTTGTTTCCCTTATTGCTCTGCTTATCTCTACACACTTCTCTTTTTATTCCCTTTTCCACATAAGGCAATCAAGATTTTAAGTTCCTCCTACACAAGTGAGACAGAAAGTCATCTTTCAGGAATTGCTTTTATTACAACAGACCTAGGCACTAGAATTGACCACTTCTACCATGTCAACAAGCTAAGAACAATTTAGCCCATAAAAATGGTATTTCTATACTCAAGTCATGCATCCCATACTGTATTCTGTATTTTCACTGTCTGGACCTGGCAGCGTTGCCTAGTACCTGGAGCATAGAAGTTTAACAGATTACAGAAAAGCATTTATTTCCTTTAAGCTAGACAACCCAAGGGAAGTCAGTCCAATTGAGTTCAACTCAAGGAACATCTGCTTTGTGCCAGATATCATACTCAGCATCCTTTGCAATTACCAAAAGATCAAAAACAGTTTCTGCTTTCAAGGAGTTTATTGTGATTTCAATGTTTACATAAATAACCATAAAGGCACAAGGCAGAATGTGGTAAATTACAATGGAGATATAAACAAAGGTTTTGAAAGGTCGTATGAGAAATGTGAAAAATGTAGACTGCTTCACAGATCCACAAACTCATCACCTTAAAGCCCACTGCCAGCACTCTAATTCTTATTAAAGTTCTTATTATTTAGTCCACACAGGCCAGCTGAAGGGGGAAGAATGCCCAGTATGGATCAAAAACATAAAAATGTCTGATATAAAGTCACTAGGTATTGAACTAAGCAGCAGCCTGAAAAAATTCACTGCCTACCTCTACACCAAAGAAATTTAGCCACCATCCTTCTCCTAGTATATTGCTAGGGTTTCCAGGTCACTTCACAAAGCTCAGTGAACAGAAGAAAAGCAAAAATGCTCCAACAAGCAATCCTCTTTCCTTGTTTTCACTACACCAAAAAGCGGGCTCAATCTTCTTCCTGCCTCTTTTAAACCTTCCTTTACATGCAGATGCTCATTATAGAAAGAAATTGAGAGAGAGAGAGATTATAAAGATGTAAGAAAATCTATCCAGTGACCTATGTATCATTCAAAGACCTATTTCAGGACCTTTCTTCAATTTCTTTGGTGACATTTTGCTTTTCTTGTATTGGTATTCTAAAGTACTTTCCATAGACCCACTTTCTCAGACATTTCTATGCAGAAAAAGTCTTTCTTCTCCTTGGTATGAGACGAAATTGAGACCAAAGGAAGATAAGTTCCCTGCTTGAGGTCTAGAGTGAGGCACAGTTGAAACAAGAACCCAGGTTTCCTGACTCCCGGTCCATGCTCTTTCAACTCTATCAGTCCACACATAAAGGGAGATCAAGGTATATGTTTAGGTTAAATCCTGTTTCTCAATTTCTAATATCAGTCTTCTGATAACAGAGCTATCACCCTACATTTTTCTATGAATTTCCTTGTAAAGGGGTGGGGATGGCCATATTTTTTTCATTTCCATGGCCCTGTCATGAAACACACATAAGCCTGTATTAAGAAACACCTATGAGAAGATAAACAAAAAATCAGCAGAACTGTCAGAACCACTGACTGTTTGATGGACAGTTTGATGGTAGCAACAGCAAATCAGACAATACCCCACTGATTTCATCTACAGGGAGCACAGCATAAAGGTCAAAGAAGCAAGCCCTGGGCTTTGACTTGTACTTTTCTACAAATGATGAGGCAGTAAGTCTCTTGATAAGTAATTTTTAGATACAGGGAAGAGGCAAAGTGGGCATCTGTTTGTCACTTGCTTCTTGGAAAGCACGGCATGAAGTACAATGTTCCACTAATGGAGAACCATAGTCTCGCCCAGTTCTGTCCAGAGTCTTTTACATGAGTGTTTATTGTGTTCACAGGCATTTAAAACTCTCTTGGGCACATGGCAGTGACCATTATCCAAACACTGCTTCTGTTTTCAGGGAGTTCACAGTGTGGTAGATTATATCCCTTCAATCAGAACTAGATGGTTGTTAACAAGAATTAAAAACTTCTCCCTTTCCAAACATGATTATAACCTTTGTATGGTCTGAATCTAAAGGGCTAGAGTTTTGAACTAATGGACAAAATCTCTGCAACAATGCTGACCCAAACTGCCCAAAACACACACCCCAAACTTCAATTTAATCATGTCTCTACCCTGCCTAAAAACCTTCAATGACACTAATTTGCCCAAAGATGAATATGAAACTCTTCAGTCTTGAGTGCTGAGCCTTTCATAACATAATGACAGATGAAGAGATCTGCCCTGTCCAGCTCCAGCTCTGCTCAAAAGCAAGGTTGGTCTCATGCTATTAATCATTAAACTATTATGTAATAGGTGGTCAACAAATTTTTTATGCAAATGATTTGCAAAATAAGATAAAAATAGTACAGTGATTAAAAACATGGGCTTTCTCTTCACTTACCATATGTACACTTTTCTGTGTGCCTATTGTATTTCAATAAATAAGGGATTTTTAATGAGTTTTCAAAGTAGTTGTCCTGGGTTAAAGTCCCCATTTTGCCACTTTCCGGTCATGACACTGAGCAAGTCACTTCATACTATATCTCTCTAAGCTTCATCTATAAAAAGGAGATGTTATAGTACCAGTGATGTAATGAGGATTTAGTGAGATGTATGTGAGCACTTAGCATAGTGTCAAACACAAAGTAAGAGTTTAGCAAATGGTGGCTAAAGTTAGTATGGATGAATGAATGTTAATCTCTGTCTCAACTGTGGACACTTCTTCCACTTAGTGAGCACATACTGTATATCAGCTACTGTGTTAGATATTGTTCCAGGAACTTAAATTCCTGTTGAGAGCTTGAGTTCCTTCTAACATTTGCTATATAAGTAATAATTTTATTCTCTCTCAGGAAAAAAAATAGATTAACAAATGATAACTTGTCTCTTTTACTGAAATGACGCATCTTTTCCCAGAGGTAAATATCACATTTCACGCAATAAGTGGAAGAGATAACACTTGAAAATTCGTATGTGAAAGTTCTGTCTACAACAGGTGCTATTAAACCTTATTTCCCACTATCATCACTGTAGGTGTTGAATCGTGTTCCCCAGTAAGATGTTGAAGTCCTAATCCCCAGTATATTTGAATGTCGCTTTATGGAAATAGGAGTTTACTGATGATCAGGTTAAGATGAGTACATTAGGTTGGGTCCTAATCTGGTATGATCAGTGTCTTTATAAAAAGGGGATATTAAGACACAAATACACTCAGAGGAAAGACAAAGTAAAAGAACACATAGAAAAGGGACCCTGTGACTGAAATGAGGCATCTATAAGAAAACACAAAGGACTGCCGGCAAATACTAGAAGCCAGAAGAGGAAAGAAAGGATCCCCTGGAGCCTTCAGAGGAAGCATGGCCTTGCAAACACCTTGAGTTCAGACTTCAAGCATCCAGAACTTTGAGACAAATCACAAGCCTCCCAGTTTTGGGTACACTTTTTTACTGAAGCCCTAGTAAACTAATGCAACACCATCACCAATACCCTCTTTGGGGCTGGTGATCTGCAGAGATTTAAAAGCTCCTGTAGGAAAAAAAAAGACATTTTATAAAAAAGACATTTGCATTTGAATGTTTATAGCAGCACAATTCACAATTACAAAAATGTGGAAACAACCCAAGTGCCCATCAATACATGAATAGATAAATAAAATACGGTATATGTATATCATGACATACTACTTAGCCATAAGAACTGGTGATCTAGTTTCTTTTGTAACAACCTAGATGGAAATGGAGACCATTCTTCCTAGTGAAGTATCACACGACTGGAAAACAAACACCACATGGACTCAACACCTACTGCAGGACCTTCCTTAGTTCCTAAATTAGTTCCTAAACTGGAATTAATCAACCAACACTTACGTGCACATAAGAGGGCAAACATAAGTAAAACTCAAGGGAAATCAAGTAGGCAGGAAGAAGGAGGAAGGGATGGGTAAATTCATACCTGATGGGTACAATGCACACTAACTAGTGAAGGTCACCTTATAACTTTGACTAAAACTATACAAAAGCAAATTACACAACCAAAACATGTGTACCCCCATAAAATTCTGAAATTAAAAAAAAAAAAAAAAAAGCTCCTGTAGGTCAAGTGCAGTGGCTCATACCTATAATCTCAGTACGTTGGGAGGCTAAAGTGGGAGGATTGCTTGAACCCAGGAGTTCGAGACCAACCTGGGGAACATAGTGAGGCCCCCATCTCTATAAAAAATAAAAGCTCCTGCAGCATATAGCCAACTTGTGCAGATGGCATGCTCAAGAGTGAGGCTAAATGACAAACTGCCTGCTTTTAAAATAAAAAGTAGATACATAGTAGCAGGCATTAGCACTAGCTGGAGTGAGATGAAATACCAGTCCTCATCAAGGGAAAAGCTCTGTTAAAAGAACTACTTAGCATTAATTAACCAAGAGAATTTTCCTTGAGGGGTCTTAAAATAAAGAGGTTCTAAATTAAAGAGGTTCTAAAATGATAGAGAATACAAATCTCCAAAAAAAAAAAAAAAAAATGAAACAAATGCCAAGGTTTTAGATGTGGGAGAGGTGAGAATGGAATACAACAGGGGTTGGCAAACAAACCAAATCTGCCCACCACCCATTTTTGTAAATAAAGTTTTATTGGAACACAGCCATGGTAATTTATTTACATATTGTCTATGGCTGTTTTTGTGCTACAACAGCAGAGCTGAATCATCATTACAGAGATCCTATGGCCTGCAAAGCCTAAAACTTTTATTATCTGGCTCTTTATAAAAAGTTTGTTTTGATCCCTGGAATAGAGAAATGCTCTGTATCAGTGGTTCCCAAATTTCAGTGGGCACCAGAATCACCTGGAGGCTTGTCAAAACTCACATTGCTGAGTCTCCCAGATGTTCTGACTCAAAACATCTGAGGTGGGGCCTGAGCATTTGCATTTCTAACAAGTTCCAATGATCACACTTTGAGAAACACTGCTTTAACTTTACACTAACCAGATGAACACTGAGGTAAGAGTGATTTAAAGCAGGGGTGGGGATTAGGGAAGAGAAGAAGATTGTAGGTGACTTTAAAAAAGAAGAACACAATTGGAGGACTTCGATTATTGATTTTAAACTTACTATTAGGCAACGGTAATCAAGACAGTGTGATATTGTCATGATAACAGACAACAGTTCAATGAAACAGAGTACAGAGACTGGAATTAAACCATCACATATATAGTCAACTAAATTTTCACATAGGTGAAAAGGTAATTCAATGAAGAAAGACTTGTCTTTTCAACAAATGGTGCTGGAAGAGTTGGATATCTATTAGCAAAAAATCAACTTTGATCCATTATTCACACCATACACAAAAAGGAGAATAGCCAGGTTTTTTTCATGGTTTATAGCTGATTAAGTCAGACACTTATGCATGGTCAACCCCTCAACATTTTTATGAGACAGAAAAGATGAAAAAAGTTTGAAGAACGTGACAGTGTAGAGCTCTGTGTCATTCACCCAAACTCTGCATTAGCATCAGAAGAATATTGCTAAGACTCTGTCATGAAGATTTCTTAGTCCTAAAGATGAGAAAACAGACTCTTAATCTCAAATTCATACTCTGATAAAAAGTATTATTCAAATGTCCTTAAGGAGAGAGGATACCCTATATCCAAGTATTGCTGAATAAACACCTTGCACCTCGTAACCCAGTTTTTCATCCCTACCATGCAGAATTTTGCCAACTACTAAGGATTTTGCTACCATCAGCAGCAAGGAGTATTTTCAGATGCTCTGTGATCTATTCCAGGATTCTCTAATACACAGGGAAAACCCTTCATCATGCATTTAACAAAATGTTGGTTAGCACACAGGAGTCAAGAAGTAGGTCCCTAGAACAGGAGATAAATCTAAAAGTAAAGGATACACTGACTTTTTGAGGTGTTGGTTAGTTGATAGTTAGACCTGAGTTTCACAGATGTATTTGTATGGGCCAAGCAAACCTAAGAGCCATCTGAATAACTCATGCCAAATGATTTCATCTAAATTTGACCAGACAATTGTGTCAAAAATAAATTAACAAATATTTCTTATTGTTTACTTACCTGGATACTGAAATACAAGACGTGTCTCTGCTCTTAGGGGAATCTGAATGTAGATGGGAAAATAAATAACCCTATAATATGGGAGCATGCAGAGATAGTAGCCAGCTCTGCCCATGCCCAAAAGCCTTCATACTGAATCTGAGTCTTGAAGAAGAACTAGTGTTCCAGAGAGATGGGCTTGTGAAGTACGGAGGAGATAGAGCTCTGGGTTGGGGATGATATGCGAAACAGGAATAGCATGTTCAGAGGCAAGAGAAACCACAAGGTAAACTGAGGGCAAAGCAAATTCTTCTGTATTATCTATAATATAAGGTGCCGGAGGGTGGGGTGAGAAACAAGACTGTGGTTGGACATCCCTTTGTGGTCAGATATTCCTTTGTGTCATGCTGAGGAAAGCACACTCTACCCTTTCAAGTGCCTTTAAATCACTTTAAAGAAGTGATGTTATCAAACCTGTGCTTTAGAAAGATCACACTGAAGGCAGTATGATAGACTGAATGCGGCAAGAATAGAGGCAGGGAGACCAGTTAGAAGGTTTCTGTAGGAAAAAGTCTTCAATAGGACAGTGGCAATGCAAGGAGAAGGGGATAAAAAATATTTAAATTAAATCTTGCTTGGTTTGAAATATTTAGAAAACTCAACAAGATTTAGTAATTGATTGGACTTAAAGGACAAGGGGAAAGAAGGGTTGTTAAAGATGATTTTCAGATTTCTGGCTTGGGGAAACTGAGTGAATGATGATATCAGTACCAAGATTGAAAACACAGGAGAAAACTGGAGGAAAAAGGTGATAGATAAGCTTGCTTTTGGACATACTGAGTTTGTAATGTCTGTGTTATTACATGTGTGTTTTCTAGTTATACAATCAAAACTAGGACCCAAAATCCAAATGATAATAGCAGCAAATTTTTTGAACCCAAAGCATTTTTCTAAGAATTTTCCTTGTACAACCCATTTAACCTTCACAGCAACTCTATGAGAAAGGTTGTACTGTTTTGCAGATGAGGAAAGTGAGGTTCAGAGAGGTTAAGTGACTTACCTAAGGTCACAAAGCTAAGACTAACTTTCAGAGGCCACTTTCTTAATCTCTATGATATCTAGTCAAACTTCCTTCCTCTACTAAGGAGAAACTTACCCAAAGTCGTGTAAATTGCTAATATTAGCCAGGATTAAATTATGGTTACCTAGTCTGGAAATTAAACTTGGATTTCCCACATGGTTGGTAAGAATTCTAAAATATACTTCTCTTTAAGTATACAAGGAAAAACAAGCTAAAAATTATAATAATAATAATAATGCATTTGGTTAGTTTCAGGTGTTCGAGAATCAAGTAAATGGAGTGAAAATGTATTTGATGTTGCTGCTATCCATATTAGAAGATGTCACAGGAATTTCTTACCACACAGAAAATGTAAGAGGAGATTGGTGTGTCACCAAGAGTATCTGCCATTGTACTGCCATGTGAAGGTGGTTCTCTGACTTACATTTGGTGAAGGGATCACTTTTTAACTCATGTTTTCCTTTATTCTGTTGTCAATTAGAGCTTTTGCTCAGGGGAACCTCCACCTCCCCACCCCCACCCCCTTCCTCATTCCTGGTTAGTACAAGGCCATGATGAACCCACTGCCACCCAGGCTTCCAGCTTCAACCACTAGTTACTTCAGGGAAAATGCTAATTTAAAAGACTGCCTGAAAAACATTCTGAAACTAATGAAACTTTAGAAGCAATAGAAAAATACACCTACTTGGGGATTTCACCATATACAAAAAGGCTGGACGTAGAGGAAAAGGTGAAAGAAAAGCTGAACTCTAGTCTGAGTTCTGCCATTAGCTAGTGGTTTGACCTTGGGCGAGGCACACAACTTCTCTGCATCTCAGTTGCTTTGTTTGTAAAATGAAAGCTTTAGATCAAATGATCCAGTTTCCTTCCAATTTTATAACTTCCTAGTACTTTTCTTATACCCAAGCAAGAGCATTCCCTGTCCTAGGACTCATATATTAGACATTCCAAAGGGATAAGCCTACCCTTGGACCAGGTTCCAAGCACCCAGGATCCCAGAATTCTATGACTATGCAAGCTGCAGTATCCACACGCATGTGTGTGAGGGCCTCAGAGCACTGCATGGACCTGGGGCTAGGGAGCAAAGCTGCTGACTGGCTGTCTCTCCTACTGCATTCTGGCAATGAACTCTGAGGAGTCCAGAACCTGGCCTTCCAATTCATTATAATATTTGTTAATATAAGAGGATAGAACACACCTTATTTCATAGTTTATCTTGATTTATAACTCTGAAATATTTAGACATGCTGTGATTGAGCTTCTACTTGCATTCTTGCCCTGGGACCTGAAAATCTTAAAAGTTATCCTAGAGATTCATATTCAATAATCAAGGTCTTCAGAACTCTATAAGTTTTAGTTAATACAAGATGCAAATAATGATGCAGGGTGTGGGTGAGTGTGGGGTGGATGTGGCATGTGTACATTAATTCAGAGTCTCAAATGAATTATCATTCTTCTCTAAAAAATACAACATTATGCCTATTCTTAAATGCTTTAAAGCCCCCATGTTATTCTAATGGCATTTACAAGGCACTGTAAATCAGTAATCTGTACATCATAAATCTAACTTCCAAGTAATATCTGTTGATAAAGTGTTAAAAATCTGGTTATATGGTTTTCTCTTTTTTCCCCCTTCACCATAAGGCAAAAAAAAAAGGTGAGTTTGGAGGGTAAAATTTGAGACTTCAGACATAGCTTCCATTAAATGATGAGGAAATCTTAAAGGTCTGAAGGAGCTAGAATAAATTCAATGGGCTTTGTTCTGCTGTGTACTCTACCCTAACATCCCAAGTGTTCATGTTTGTTTTCTTTCTCTTTCTCTCCCTGGCTCTCACTCTCTTTCTCTCTCTTGTTCTCACTCTTTTCATACCTTGGACATCAGCTCCAGAAACCTTTCAAAAAGAAGGTTTCTCTTTGGAACTCCATAATGTTTCTTGGCCCCAACACACTCTCCCGGTCCTCTACTTGCTCAAGCTACTCGATGATGTCAGTAATTCTCATTCTTGCTCTCCCCACCTTCTTCCCATCCTCTTGCCCCCAGTTTTTTTGTTGTTGTTTTCCTGGTCTATCTCCTATTTCCTGTAACCTTAAATATTCCAATATATTCATTAATGTTAAAATGTCAATGGCTAATAGCCCTGACCCGTACCACCCGGTCAAAGCATTGATTTTTTAAGAGGTTTCAATACATTATTGGAGAGTTTTCAACTTTACAAAGCCTAAAAGTTGCCAAGAGATCTTGTTAAAATGCAGATTCCTGAATTTCAGCTCAGATATCCTAATTCTGTAGGGCAGGAGTGAAGTTCAGGAGTCTGCATGTCCTAAAAAGCATCTGAGGTAGTCTACAGATGGCACATTGAGAAATAATAACTTACTTCAAAAGAATGATTTTTATAATGCAAATTTTAGGCATGATGGCAGGAATATGGAAAGATCTTGTTGGACTTCAGGTATAGTTTCAGAGCCTTTCATGTTACACCAGTGATCCACATTAGTATCATGCTTTGTAGTTAAAACAGGCTCACATCCTAAATCTGAGACACTCCTCACAACAACCGTACAGATAGATTATAGTCTCTCCACTTTACATATGGAGAAACTGAGGCTCAAAGAGGGTAACTCAGCAACTTGGACATTCAGCCCAGGTCACGATTATTCCTGAGGCTGACCCAACCCAGCTGCTTATCTTGGACTAGAAGCCCCAGTAAGTAAAGGCGCATTTGCTTCAGGGCTTTGTGTGTGATCATATGCTTTCTGCCATCGGCCAATTGTGAATAAGGAAGTTTACTAGCTTGGGGATTTGCCGAACTGTCTTGGTGAATTATTCCATTCCAGGTACTAGAAGATAATTGTGCTTGCATCTAAGGAACAGTTTAGAAACTGAAAGCTTGATGTCAGAGGCAAGGACAGTTAAATTTACTATTATACAACCACATTGTCTAAAATTATGGATGTTTAGTAACACTTTGTAGTGTTTTGAAATCACAATATCAAGGTTGAAATAAAACAAAAATATAGTTTAAACAAAAGCAAGTTCATTAAAATCTAATCATGTCTTTCTCCTTTATGTATTAAAATTGGAAGCTGTGAATGATGCCTTTAATTATAGTCCTGATGGTTTAGTTGCAGAGCAGTTTATTTAAAGTGACAGTATCATTTTCTTATTACATAATTACTCATACTGAATTTATAATGTAAACAAATAGAAGACTAATAATTCAAAAACAGAAGTAAAATTGATAGCACTCATCAGATAATAATGTTAATGTATTTATTATACATTGCTGATTCAGACCTAATTTAGTTTAGGAGTTAACTAATTAGAGGGAAAGGCATTATAGGCTAACTTCTTTGGCAGGATCTACACTTAGATAACTCACAGTGTTAAAGACAAAAGAGATTCATGGAAAAACTGAAAAACAATGAAAATCCATATCAGTATGATTTTCCTATTCTCTTTAAGCCTGCCTATATGATTCTTGGATATCCCAGACCAATGGAAGGTTGTTAAAAGGAAATAGGATTCTCATTAATGAAAACAAAAGAATCTGGAATTGGTCCACAAGATAATGAGCTACTTTATAAGCAGGGATACCCCATTAAAAGAGGCATTTTTTTAAAAAGGCAAAAGAGAAGATTCTCGCTTCTCAAAACTTGGTCTCAAAATGATCTTGAAAGTCACTTCAACTTTAATGTTCTATGATCTCATATTTGGATCATAATTAATTAAATCCAATTCCATCTCTCTATGTATTTACAAGAAACAATTTTTTCCTGGCTTTAAAATGTGCTAGATATTTTTCCATATACTCTTAAAAAGACATTCAAAATGCTCTGTATACTCCTCCCTGATTTAAAATAAAGTGTGGTCATCCTATTTCATATATAAGGAGATTGTGTTGGTAAAATTTTGTTAGATGGTTAGAACTATGAAGCAGTCTTATGACTTCAGAGCAAGAAGTTAGGATTATTTACATATCATGCTCCTTTTATGTCTGTGGATTTCCCTAAAGAAATCATATTGTATGCAGGCTTCAAAGGCATAGTCCCTGGTTACTGAACAATCCACAGCTGAAGCTTCAAAGAGTTTATTTGAATATCATATATAATCCAACTATTTTTATATGTTCAAAATGTTGGCATGTACACTCAAAATAACCGATAATGAGTGAATAATAATTTTTCAGCTGCAGGAGATGATAATGGACTTGTTTTATTTTTCATTATTTCTTTGAATCTAATAACAAATAAAGATGCTGGTGAATTACTTAATGTAAGCTACATTATCCTATTCCAGTCCTATAACTACTATCAGTGCTTTCATGGTTTCTGACCTCAACAGATACCTACTGATAGTCTACAATGGTCTAAGCCTTGAATCTAGTAGACAGAAATGCTTCCCTTCTCCAAAATGGGATATCATACACTGAAGGTCACTCCAAAGTCAATATTAGTAATAATGACAACCATAACAGTTGAAAGTTAGTATTTGGAATCAAAAATAACAAGAGAACAAGAGATGCCATCGTTAATAACTGCAATAATGTTTATAATGATTATAAATTAATAGATCAATTGTAATAGATGCTGCAATAGTGAGTTCAAGCTTAATTTTATGATAAAAGATTAGTAAGGAAAAAGAAGAAAAAATGTACATAATAAGGGTAATGTAGATATGTGTGAATTGCTGGGGTTGTAAATTATGCTGGCTTGAACAACAATGTTTTTGTCCTTGTTTATTCAGAAAATGTTCCTACATGGAAAAAGTTCCTTATGGTAGGAAGGACTAAGAAGGAGCATTCTCAAATTTAGTTAGGATGAAGTCACACTGGAAGCACTGTAACCAAGTGTCTTGCTCTGGATATCTCAAATTCACTGAGCCTGAGATCCTCTACCCTTTCCCTTTCCTTATGGATAGTACCTTTAAGATGACCAACTGCATTTCTATTCAAGTCACCATTTATGATGGGGTAATTTTAAATATACTCAAGCTGTTACGAGCTCTATATTTACTGAAAACAGAGAGTTTATATCCTTGTCACTAAGCCATTAGGATGGTCCGGATCAACCTACAGCCTCATGCTTATGGGCAGATGATATGAATATATGCCATAAGATACCAAGACCCCACAATAAGATAATCAGAACCTGAATACCAACACCTCCAAATTGGGGATCAAGTCTGTGTTTGGAGGTTCAATCCTATCATTCTTTCAGTAAGATTCCACTGAGGTGGGTTGATACAGTAATGGGAGAGAAGTGAACTGAAATGGGAAAGAATTATGTAAAGAGGAGCAGAAACATAACCAATATAGTGGCTTATCATCACATAGTCTTTAAACCTACACAAATTCTAATACATGTTGCTCAGTAACAAAAATAATTTAAATAATATACGCAATTCAGCCCCCCATTTCATTCAGTATGTATACAGCCTAGAGTGAGTGGGATGTGAAATAAATGAATCTACTGCCCCTGAGCCAATCTCAGTTTCTTGGTGCTGAAAAATAAGAATGTCTCTATGACCAATTTCACTGGATGTTCAGAATCGATATTTATTATATTATACCCAAATTTTGCTTTGCATACTAACTACAGATGTTAACCTTCGTAAGATGCAAATTCACTATTTAAACATTGACCAAAATTTTCTCCTTGGAGAAAATGTGAGAAGTTAAATTGTCTATTCCCGTGATACCAGATATTCATGAGTTTAGCAATGTTTCTGAATGAAGTGAGCCACACTCTTCTCTTTCTCTCTTTGTTACATTAGTAACAAGTAAAAGTTTAGAGCTACTCCCAAATCAGACATCTACTGAAAATTACTCTTCAGGTAACACATACAAACCAATATGTTACTGGCATAACATATTGCTAGTTATACAGTATGTTCAGGACCTGATGTTTTGGGACTATACAATAGGATGATGGACCATAAATCTTCTGAACTGCCAAAAGAATTAAGTTATGATGCAATAGACTATATATCTGAAAGGAATAGGAAGCACCTGAGTAAGCCTTTGTTAATTCTAAGCCTTGCACTGTACTGAAACAGTATTTCAATGGCAGACATTTGAATTCTTGTTCAAACATTTGATTTTTTTCTTCAGAAGACTGTGAGCTTCTTAAGGTCAGGGACAATGTCTTTTTAACTAGTATATAATTCCCAGTGCCTGGCACATTATAGATGCTCAATAATTGAATGAATGAATGAATGAATGAATGAATGAACAAACTTGTGGACCTAAAATTGAAGAAGACAGAATTTTGTTAGGGGGGTTCCCAACAAATGAAACATCAAAGTTGCAGCAAGTGTAAATAATCCTGTATCTACACTCACCAACTGCTGGTAATGCAACTAAATGTTCAGAGACTGTGTTTGAGTATTATGTGTCAACAAGAATTGAAACTTGGTGATTAATAAATTTCTTCCAATTTTGAATTTAGTGTCCCACCCTAGTTTGTCTTACACTTTCTTTGAACTTCACATTGCCAAAATAATTTTCTAATTTAACATTTTCTGACCATACATGTGGACCTTAACATGCACTTTGTTGTGATAGCCCAATATTGCTACCTTGTAGTAACATTGATTTTGAAAATTTATTTTTTTTAGAGTAGTTTTAGGTTCATAGCAAAATTAATGGGAAGGTACAGAGATTTCCCATATAATATGCCCCCTCCACACACAAAAAGCCTCCCCCGTTATTATCTTTCCCCACCAGAGTGGTATATCTGTTACAACTGATGAACTTACACAGACACATCATAATCACCCACAGTTCGTAGTTTACATTAGGGTTTGCTCTTGATGTTATACATTCTATGGCTTTGGACAAATGTATAATGGCATGTATCCACCATTATAGTATCATACAGAGTATTTTCACTGTCCTAAAAATCCTCTGTGTTCTACCTCTTCAGCCCTTCACCACCACAGCCATGATAAAACTTTTTGATGCACATGTTTTATCCCTCTGGGAAATTTCATCCAGGGCAGAACTCAGGGCAGTAAGTTTTCAACAAAACATTTATTTAATGAGGTTGCAACAGACATGATCTGGGACTATATGAGGCCCTAATGTCTGAGAATGCAGGCTGGGGTCGAACTGTTCAGGGTCATACCTGGCTCATCTTTCAGTGCTGCTTTACCATGGGTAATTTGCCTAACCTTCATGAGCCTCATTTTTCTCATATATAAAATGGGGATAATAACAATTACCTCAAAAAAGTATTTATAGGGATTAAATGAGATCATCCATGTAAAGCATTTTGAGTAGTGCCCCACATGCACATGGTACATCCTTATTATGCCAGGGGCTGTCATATGTGCTTTGCTTGTATTCATTTGAATAAACACTACAATTAATACTTGTTACATGTAATAAAGGTTAGTTAGCTATTATTAGCTATTATTATGCTTAACTATATAAAAATTCCCAATATTTCACCATTTTGACTACAAAAACAACAATTGCACATGGGTTCTATCAGATACACTATGACTTGAAGATATGTAAGTGATTTGGTCAAGTTAATCAGTTCTGTTAAATTAGAAAATGGTGGAATGATATAAACTCATTGTTTGCACATCAAGTCCAAAATATTAATCCATTAGTAATAGTCTCTCAATATAACAACCTGGGGATTATATTATACTTGTATCTCCTGACTCAGGACAGTGACAGGAAAGCCAGTTTGGGAGGATCCAAAATCAGAAGACAGAGGGCCCTGAATATTCCGCACCAGTACACTTCTGCATTTCTCCATCACCCACAAGTTTCTTGATCCAGCTCAAGGCTATCTTTGTCCTTTCTGGCAGAGGCAATAAATGCCTATGGGAAGTGATTCCAGGGAAATTTGAAAAAGATGGACATCATAGAGATAAAATGTCTAAAATCCAAGTTCACAATCATCATCTTCTTGTGGTCAGGAATATTATTTCTAGAGGATTACTGATAAATACACAAACATGATGCCTGAACAAGATAATGCTTTAATCATTTAGCAGACACTAAATAGGGTCTCAGCTTAGCTAAGAGACTGCTGATGGGATAGGTGAGAGGATGCATACATTGTGATGAGGCAAGTGATGAGAAAAGTTAAAACATGCAAAGTAGGGCAAAAGAATGGGAGGTCCTAGACTAAAGACTCGGGATTTTTAAGAAAAGGGACGTAACTAAAAATCAATGATCCAACCTTATGTGGGCTGACACTATCTCCTCATGCTCTCCCTAATCCTCTATGTCCTTTGGATGAGTGATAACACCTCCGACATTTCTGGCCCACCCACTAGGCGCCTATTCTTTGGCTGGTCTAAAATCACCCTTCCCCCACATGGATTATCTCAAACTGCCTTTTTCTGCCTCATAAAAAGTGACTGCTTTCATCTGAGCATCTGCAAAATCAATTTTCTTCGCTCTTCACTTCAGAACACATTTTTAAATATAGCTCCAGTAGCTGTTGTGCTTAACAACATCAGTGAATAGCACTCCAATTTAACTTTTCCAAATAACCATTGATATCTATAAAGATTCTTAGTCCCACCATAGGAAAAGAGTCCCTGAGCTGAATTATTACTTTTTTTTTATTATTAAGAAACAGTATTCTCTGAGGTTTAAACAGTTTTTAAATGAACTAAGAATCCTTAGTGGGATTTTTTTTTTTTTAATGAACTGAACACAAGCATTAACACAGTAACAGTTGGACGCTAATCATTTAGCTGGCAAAAACTATATTACATGGCTAATGGAAACACCAGGGAAGCACAGGGGCAATAAGAACTATGTGTTGGCAACAGCAATGTGTCTGTAGGCAGCTCTAAGTTACCAAGTAGGCTTGCGTTACTATTCACAGTACAGAAGCAAAAGAGTTATTATAACATCCTTCTAACCACTTGAGAATTTATCATATGAGACAACTCAGTCCTGTGAAGGCCAATAAGAAGTAACTTTGGCATTACTGAGAAATACACTGTTAATGTAAGCTCAGTGTGTTTAGCAGAAAAGTGACCAGTGATAACAATAACAATCCCCTACATTTGTAGAATACTGTATCCATTGACCTACTTTCATTTCGACAACAACCCTGAGAAATAGGCATTATAAACGAGGTTCAAAAATGTTAAAGAACTATCCCAAGATCACATAGATAATAAATAATAATGGCCAAATTTAATTCAGCATTCCTCAATGAACTTTTAATGACTTCCCATCCATGAAATTCTCTGTGCTCAGCACTGAGGATACCAAAAAAGAACTCACGGTGCGGGCTATCAGGGAGTTCACAGCCTACTGCAGACAACAGATGGGTATTCATTCACTTAACAACTATAAATTGAGGGTCTACTACGTGCCCAGTACGATTGGGGGACTGGGAAATAAGCAATACACAAAACACACAAGGTTCTTGCTATCACGGAGCCATGGATTCTAGTGAGGCCAGGCAACAGGCAAATAAATAAACAAGACATTTTATTGAGTTCTACCAACTTGATAAAACTAGGTGATATCACAGGGTTGGGAGAGTGCTCTGAGGAGATGACATTTTATTTATTTATTTATTTTTTTTTTTTTTTTTTTTTGAGACAGAGTCTCACTTTATTGCCCAGGCGAGAGTGAGTGCCGTGGCGTCAGCCTAGCTCACAGCAACCTCAAACTCCTGGGCTCAAGCAATCCTGCTGCCTCAGCCTCCCAAGTAGCTGGGACTACAGGCATGTGCCACCATGCCTGGCTAATTTTTTTTCTATATATACTAGTTGGCCAATTAATTTCTTTCTATTTATAGTAGAGATGGGGTCTCGCTCTTGCTCAGGCTGGTCTCGAACTCCTGAGCTCAAACGATCCGCCCACCTCGGCCTCCCAGAGAGCTAGGATTACAGGCTTGAGCCACCGCGCCCGGCCATGGAGATGACATTTTAACTGAGAAATCAAGCTGAAGATCCTGGCAGCAATCTGGCTGGAAGGGAGAGACCAGGAAACTTGTCTTGAGGCTGCATTTGTATAGCAACCAACTGCTTTTACTCACATTTTATGTTTATTTGAAGTGGCTTTGGGGGAGGTTAATGAGAATATGGGGGTGGGAGAGAGGCCAAATCTTCCTCTCTCCCACCACACTCTGACAGCAAGCCACACTTTGGTACGGCCTTAAGAAAGAAACAAACATGGTATGTTTGAGAAACAGGAAGAAATCAAGAAAGGAGAGGGAGCCTGGTACAAACTGAAGGAGGAACAGACCACATTGTGTAGGTCCTTGCCACCCACAATAAAAAGTTTGGATTTAATCTCACTGAAAGGAGAAACTATTTTGCTGGAAGTGACATAATCTGTTTTACATTTTGAAAGGAGAACTCTGGCTACTGCATGGAGAATGGACTGAAAGAAAGCAAGAGAAGAGGGGGACAGCCCAGTTAGGAGGTAAGTGATAAAAGCTTTAGGATATATTTAGGTTGTGGAACAAAAGGACTTGATATTAATCAGATATGCAAGATGAGGACAAGAGAGAAATCAAGGTGATTTCTAGATTTTTGGATTAAGCACCTGGGTCAGTGATAATGTTATATCAGGATTGGGAAGACGAACAGAGAAACAGGATTATTCCCCTTGATTCACAAGAATGAATCAAGAATTCTGTTAAGGTTTGAGATGTCTATTTCACAATGTGGAAAAATAATTACAATACAGTGTGCTAACTGCCTCTGAGGTAGGGGCACATTCTAAATAGTGTGAAAACACAGAAGATAGAGATTAATTCTGAGAGAAAAGAGGTCAGGGAAGACTTCACAGAGGAGATGATGTTTAGCTTATATATTTAAACACAATTAAGAAATGGCAAAAAAAAAAAAAAAAGAAATGGCCAATGAGTGAGAATAGCATCTGTGGCAGAGGGAACAGCATATGTAAAAGGCAGGTGGTTGTGCTGAGCCTTGCATATTGTACTACATCTTTCCCCCAAAAGCAGCCTGCGGTTTCTAAGCACAGTAAAGCAGTGAAAAAAGTGCAAAGCAGTAAGTCTATGGCCAGTGTCACAGGAGAAGCTTGAGATTGCGAAGACGATAAGAGTATTAAATATAAGGTTAAAAACCCTGAGTTTTAGTTCCAACTCTGCCACTAGCCGGCTGGGCAAGCCACTTGCCTTCTCTGAGACTTATTTCCTCATCTGTAAAGTAAGGGCGTAAAGCCAAATTACTTCTAAAGCAATCTTCAGTTCTGGAAATCCAGACAACTATGATTAGTAGGCCTATAGTACCCTTATTAAAAACATATATATATATATATATAATGTTTATATTTTATATATAAACACAAAAAAATACATAAATCCTCTACCTTACTTCAAAAAGGATTTGAGGTAGACTTGAAAAAATATATACTGTTGCATAATAAAGAATTTGTCTCGGCCGGGCGCGGTGGCTCAAGCCTGTAATCCTAGCTCTCTGGGAGGCCGAGGTGGGCGGATCGTTTGAGCTCAGGAGTTCGAGACCAGCCTGAGCAAGAGCAAGACCCCATCTCTACTATAAATAGAAAGAAATCAATTGGCCAACTAATATGTATAGAAAAAAAAAAAAATTAGCCAGGCATGGTGGCACATGCCTGTAGTCCCAGCTACTTGGGAGGCTGAGGCAGCAGGATTGCTTGAGCCCAGGAGTTTGAGGTTGCTGTGAGCTAGGCTGACGCCACGGCACTCACTCTAGCCTGGGCAACAGAGTGAGACTCTGTCTCAAAAAAAAAAAAGAATTTGTCTGGTTTTGTTTCTGTTTTCTAGAATATTACTTCTAAATGCATGGAATTTCCTCAGTGATAGGAGTGTTTTATATTCATGATAGGCTCCTTGCATCATACCTGATTTATGCTAATTAGATAACTCAAGATGGGTCACCAAAAGACCAACAATGAGATTAGAGGTTGGGTCTTTGAGTCAGCCCAACCTCCAGAGAGGGGAAAGAGTTGAAGATTGAATTGAATTATGTGGCCAATGATTTAATTAATTATCCCTTTGTAATGAGACCCCAATAAAAACTCTGGACACCAAAACTCAGGCAAGATTCCTGGCTGGTGAACACGTCGATGTGCCAGGAGGGTAATGGGTTTTACTTCAAAGGAGAGAGTATGAAAGTTCCACCTCTGAGGTCTCCCAGAACTCACCCTTTGCATGTCTTCATTTGGCTGGTCTGATTTACAGCCTTTATGATAAAAATATAATTGTAAGTATAGCACTTTCTTGAATTTTTGAATCATTCTAGCAAATTATTGGACCTGAGGGGATCACAGGAACCACTGAGTTTACAGCTAGTTGGTCAGACATGTAGGTGGCCTAGGGACACCTGAACTTGTGACTGACATTTTAAGTGAAAGTAGTCTTTGGGGAGGACTGTGCCATTAATTCGTGGAGTCTGCTCTAACTTCAGATAGTTAACATCAGAATTGTACCACAGCATTATAATTACAAAAATAAAATGAATAAACAGCTACAATCAGGAGGAATAGGGATACAAAAATAAAGTGATAAAAGCAATGCAGTTACTACTCATATCCTGAGAATAACTCCAAAGCAGCTTCATAGGGATTTCAGAGGCACCATGATGTCATGGTTATGAACTTGGATTTGTGTCAAACTTACAGGACTCAAATTCCACTATTTGAGATTTACCATCTTGGTGATGATGCACAAGTCACTTAACCTCTCGGAGCTTCCATTTCCTTATCTATAAAATGGAGTTTGATAATAATGCCTACTTCATGGAATTATTTTAAGAATTAAATTGGTCAATTCATAAAAAGTGCTTTGAACAATGTCCTACACGTAAGAATATTCAATAAACACTAGCTATTATGACTAAAATAGGCCACGATATGGGCCAATGTCAGCACATCAAAACACAGTTCAATTAAAGCAATTTTTTTTTCAAAAATGCAGTCCACATATGAAGCTATACCATTGTCTATTGCAGCACTGGCCAATAGAACATTCTACAATAATCATTATGTTCTATGTCTGTGCTGTCCAATCTGAAAGCCACTAACCATATGTAGACACTGAGCACTTGTAATATGGATATTGAAGAGGCACTGAATTTTCTATTTTATTCAATTTTTAATTGATTTAAATTTAAATAGCCACATGAGACTAGGGACTACCATATGTTGGAAAGTGGGAAATGTAAGCACATATTGGATAGCCATTGCCCTTTGGGTGCTCTTTCATGAACAATATTCATCACAACCAAGCTCTTGGCAATATGCAAGTGAGAATGGGCAGGTGAGAATTCAAGTCCACTTAATTCTAAGTTGCTAGTTAAATGCAAAATAATGTGCTATGTGCATCCAAGTAAAGAGTAGGGTTAACATTTTGTTATGAAACTCAAGAAGCAGGCATGACCCTGGAGAAAAGCCCACTGTCTGCCAAATGAAGATGGACCAAGATAATATTTGCAGATGTGTATAAGTCCTCAGAACCTCAAAGTTCTACCTACTTTATTAGGTTGCAGTGAGAATTAAAGTAGAAAATGCAAATAATTGCTTGGCACATTGCCTTGCACAGCAAACATTCAGTAAATTTTAGCCCTTGTTATCATCATTACCAGAATTATTATATGCTATAAAACATATCTGTAATAATTTCAACCTGAAAAACTGTGTAAGCAGATATTAATAAGCTCAATATAATGCCCATATAATATAGAATTTCAAGTAATTTTATTTACTTTTGAACCCTTCAAGATAAGCTAGTGGCAACAGATAGCCTACAAAAAGTAAATGAGTTTACACTTCTGTATAGGATTTTTAGATCTTGACCAATTAAGTGCTAGAGGCCCTGTACCAAAACTGATGATTTAGGCTTTGAAGTAACTTATTTAAAGTAAAGTAATTAAGTT
The DNA here is from genome assembly GCA_008750895.1 of Mirza zaza. Classification (NCBI taxonomy): domain Eukaryota; kingdom Metazoa; phylum Chordata; class Mammalia; order Primates; family Cheirogaleidae; genus Mirza; species Mirza zaza. Next base: position 24,147 of record VSMD01093535.1, read on the forward strand.
GCAGAGCTATTATCTGTGGAGGCTACTCTAAATTTGAAAACATAAAGTTGTAGCATCAGCATTTAGGCAAATGCTTATCTGTCTGTTCTCTATTGCAAGGAAGCATGAATTTGGCTCATCCAGGAATAATATCAAGTCATTAAGATACACATTAAAAAGGAGAATCTGAAACATATTGTATGTTGTCTCCCTTAAGATTATCTAATCTGCCAAGAAACTGTCTCAAATAACCTGGAGTCTGGCAGTGATGTTAGGAGATAAGGGACAAGTCCCAGATCAGTGTCAGTAGCCAGGAGAATGTATGTAGTACATAAGTCAAGGGACGGTCAATAAAACTGCCCTTTTCAAGGTTCTCAAAAAACTTATTCACAAACTGATTAAGGTTGTGCAATGTTGATCAATAAGGCAAGAGCTATGCCTAAAGCCCAGATGTTCCTCCTCCAAAATATTGTCCTGAGAAACCCAGACTTTGCCATTTAACAAAAAGGAAACTAGCCTACATTTAGACAGAATAATTTAGAGGGAGGAGAAAGCGTTCTTTATTAGAATCATTCTATATACGGTTCTGTGCATTTGTTTACTCCTAGGTAATAAGGGCAACAAATAGGCAAGGATCTAAGCACATCAGAGACCAGTGCTGAATATTCCAAAGGTAAATGATCTTCATCTGTGCTTTATTTAATCAGAGAGACTTACTAGGACTCAGACTAAGGTTTTTAATTTCAACACAATTGGTCATGGTTTTTAAAGCTAGGAGTTTCTGCTCAATATCACTCTTAAACACTAAAAAATAAACTAAGAATGTGATGGCTTTCATCTCTCATCTCTTAAACTATGAAAAAACATTAAAACTGATAGCTTCGAAACATGCTTATCATCAGCTCCGAATTGCACTGAGATTATAGGGAAATAGTATGGTGGAAGAGGATGGCTGAGATTGGTCCTTTTTGGGTACCAGAAGCTATACATAATAATTTAGATCATATCAGTTATATAACAGTGAAAAGTACTATATGCTTAAATGATGTAACAATTAGGAATACTTTAGGCTACAAGGAGCCGAAAGCACGCCTATGGTGACATAAATATTAGGAACTTATTTTTTCTCATATAAAGGGAAGGACAGAGGCATGCAGTTGTTAGTCCTGGTTGAGTTAGCTCCAGAGCCTCTGAATTCCTTTGATATTTCCCTCATGGAACCAGGTAGGCTGCTGCAGCTCCAACTATAAGGTCCCATCCAGCTTAAGGAAGGAAGAAGGAGAAGAGGTGGCACTGATGTATTTAAGAGTCCAGCTCTAAACCAAAATCCTATGTGTGTCCATTCAGGACCAATCATAGGCAATTACACGGCTTTGTCTGGCAGGCTTCATCCGGGAAGGTTCCCTTCCCATACCAGACTTGGTGCAGAGCCAGGGCATTGCAATGTTTTGGAGGAATTTGCAGTCAAGGACTTCTTCCCAAGCCAGCCATATTCATATGCAAATCTGCATTCCTAGCCCAGATGCCTCCATTCATCAGAGGCCTCCTTATCAGAGGCCGTGGCTGAATCACCCACCACCCAGGCACCGTCCCTGCAAGTTCTTTATCGGGGGCCTTGGCTAAGGGACTTTCCTCCACTCTGACTTAGTGCTTTTCTACTTCTAGTCCTTTCCCCTCGTTCTCTCTCTGGTACCCTGGGTCCATAAAAAGTCAGGACTTTTGTGTTCGGGGCTCCTCAGCAATAAAGTATTTCCTCCTTCTGTTTTGTATTCATCTGACCCTTGCGAAGTGTTTGTTCCATGATTCAAAAAAACGAAATCCTAAGGAGCCAGTGCCCCTAAAGGCATGGCAGAGAATGCCATTCTTATAGAATAATCTTTAGCAAATTTAGTACTGGCAAATAAACTAGGAAATGCCTATAAAGCTATGCTATTGTCTACCCAAACATACCAGTAAACATTTATGTCACACAAGTTGTCTTAGCTGGGCACTGTGGCTCACGCCTATAATCCTGCACTTTGGGAGGCTAAGGCAGGAGAATTGCTTGAGGCCAGGAGTTTGAGAGCAGCCTGAGCAAGATCCAGACCTCGTCTCTACAAAAAAATAGAAAAATTAGCCAGGCGTGGTAGCACAGATCTGTAGTCCCAGCTACTACTCAGTAGGCTTAGGCAGGAGGATCACTTGATTCCAGGAGTTTGAGGTTGCTGTGAGCTGTGATGCTGCCATTGCACTCTAGTCCTGGCAAGGATGTAAGTCCCTGTCTCAAAAACAAAAACCAAAAAACAAAACAAACAAACAAACAAAACAAGTAGCCTTAATACATGCCGATTATACTTTTCAGGAAAACCAAGCAAAATATGCTTTGTGTATGTACCACAATGAAGAAAGCACCATTCTGCCACAAGTTCTGCTTTAACTCCCACCCACTGTGATCCACAGGGTACCCATTCATGGAACCAAAGCAGCATATGGCTCTGAAAATAAAAAGCCTCTGATCTTACAATGAACAAGGTAATCAGTAAATTAAAATATCAAATCAAAAATGCTCCTGAATAACAATGAGTTTAAGTTGATGGTTTTTTTCTTCTTGTTTGTTTCAGGCTTTTTTTGTGGAAAGAGATTCTTATTGGTCAATTAAAAATTGTATGCAATATTTGCAGCAGTCAAAATCAATGCAATATTTTGTCTATATTCTCTAAGAGGCATGTGTCTCTTATTCTTTATTAACTGGCAGTGAAGGTATAAACAAAGAGTAGAAATAAAACCAGTGAGTAGGGTTCTTTCTTGTCTCTTGTTACCTACTATGGAGTAACATGCAGTTAGACACTGAAAAGCTCAAGGGCCAAGATCTTTTCTGCCATGTGTAAGTGAGTTACACCAAAAGGAAATAGGAAATCTACAGAGATCACGCTGAAGGAAGTCGTCTATTGATTTACAAAAAGCTCCTCTTCAAGATGACTGATTCCCAACAGTCTCATTCTGAAAGTAGATACTTTTTCTCCCCTAACCCCAATTGACAATTTGATATTTCTGCTTATTAATCTACAGGTTCCTGAAAATTAAAATGTGGGATACTTTCATTATGCAACTATGCTGGAGATAGAAGGAAATAAAGTGTAAACCCACAACTGTAACATCTTAAAAGTGAAGAGACTGACAACGGCTCAACAAAAAGAAGACATTTCAATTAATATGTCTCCCTGTGGCTTTGACTTTCTTCTTGTGTGCTCAGCTGGAGTAATAAAAGGAAAACCTGAGGGGAGCCTACCCCAGAAGCCTCACTCAGCCCTCTCCAGCTGAGTCTCACTCTTCATTGGCAACTGTCTCCACTGAGGAAGAGACTCACCATGACCTGTAATGTACATCTGCTCTGGGAATAATCCCTTCCAAGAACCACCAGGAAGTATCCTGTTCAAAAAGAAAAAAAAAAAAAAAATCCTATTCACTTTAAAAGAGAGAAAAAGCAGCAATCATTTAAGAAAAATCGTCTTCCAAGCTATTATCACTCTGACACGAATTCCTCTTCTGAGATTTTTCCTCACTTTACAGTTTTTTGCAGTACAATTTATAATACCATAAAATTTACCCACTTGAAGTGTACAGATTAAATGAGTTTAAGTAAATTTATACAGTTGTGCAACCATTACCACAATCAAGCTTTAGAACATTTCCATCCCTCAAACAGTTCCCTGGTGTCCATCTGCCATCATCCCTGCTCCTACTCATAGTCCCAGGAAACCAATGATCTTCTTTCTGTCTCTATAGTTTTACCTTTTCTAGACATTTCATTCAAATGGAATCATATAATATGTACTCTTTTGTTTGTGTCTGGCTTCTTTCACTTATCATGTTTTTGAAGTTGATCCATGTTGTTGTTACACGCATAAGTATTAACAGTTTGCACCTTTTTATTGCTGAATGGAATTCCGTTATATAGATATATCACACTATGGTGATCTATTCCCCAGTTGATGGACATTCAGATTGTTTCCAATTTGGAGGTATTATGAATAAGATGAACATTCAGATATAAGTCTTTGGACATATAATTTCATTTCTCTTGAGGAGATAATAGAGAAAAGAAATTGCTGGTTTGTATGACAACTATATGTTCAATTTTTTAGAAACTGCCAGGTAATATTTTAAAGTTGCTATTATCATATTTCATTTCTATCAGCAATGTATGAGGGTTCTAGTTTCTTCATAATCTAAATAACACTTAGTATTCTCAGTCTTTTTTTGATTACGTATATTTTAATAAGTGTGTAGTGGCGTCTAACTGGAGTTTTAATTTGCATTTCCCTTATGACTAACAATGTTGAGCAACTTTTCATGTGCTTATTTGCTATTCATTGATCTTTTTTGATGAAGTATTTAGTCAATTTTTTACCCATTTTTAATTGGGTTGTATATCTTTAGATTATTTAATTGTAAGAGTTCTTTTCATATTCTGGACACAAGTCTTTTATGAGATATATAATTTGCAAACATTTTTATCCATTCTTTTTGCTTATCTTTGTTTTTTTTTTTCATTTTCTTAATACCATCTTTTGTAGAGCAAAAGTTTTAACTTATCTTTTATTGTTCATGCATTTTGTGTCTTAAGAAATATTTGCCTAACCCAAGGTCATAAATATTTTTATCCCCTCTTTAACTCTAGAAGTATTATACATTTTTAACTCTTACACTTACATCTATGGTCTATTTAGAGTAGAATTTTATGTATGGTGTGAGGTAAATGTGGAGGTTTTTTTCCTTTTTTTATTGATTTTTTTTTTTTGGCATATGGCTACAGTGATGGTTAATCTTAGCTGTAACCTTGACTAGATTTAGAGGATACCTAGATATTTGGTGAAGCATTATTTCTGGGTTTGTCTGTGAGGGTGTTTCTGGAGGAGTTTGGTGTGTGGATTGGTAACTAACTGGGAAAGATCCATCCTCAATGTGGGTGGGCACCATCCAATCTGCTGGGGGGCCAGAGAGAACAAGGCAGAGGAAAGGCAAATTTGTTCTCTCTCTCTCTCTCTCTCTCTCTCTCTCTGTCTCTCTCTCTTCTGGAGCTAGGACACACTTTTTTTTCCTGCCCTTAAATCAGAACCTCCAGGTTCTCCAGCCTGACTCTGGGACTTGGACCAGCAGTCCCCCAGGTTCTGAGGCCTTCAGCTTTGAACTAAGAATTATACCCTGGGCTTCTTTGGTTCTGATGCCTTTGGACTTGGAATGATCCATGCAACTGGCTTCCCTGGTTCTCCAGGGAAGGTCGCCTATCATGGGAGTTCTCAGGGTCCAAAATTGAATGGGCCAATTCCTCTAATGAATCTCTTCTCATGTATCTAGCTATCTATTGAAGGAAATAAAAATATTTACCCCAAAATATATTTCTTCAACGTATTTTGAGATGGTTGCCACAGGGCCAGCAGACTGAAATGGCCCTGCAAAGCTGTCTTTTGTGGGGGAAATTTGTACCTGTAGAGAATCTTCATTACTTCAGTTAGGCCAGCCTTTGTCCAGATCTAGGAAAGATTAACTGAGACTCTGATACCTTTATACATCTGAAAAAAGACATTTGCCATTTATATTCTCTGAGGACTGCTATCTGTAAGGTTTTATCTATATAACAAGACCACCTTTGCTAGCTAATCCTCCTCTTCCTTTGTCCTTCCCATAACCTTTCTTGCCACTAAAACCTGATTTACCACCTTACTCTGTTTTGGGTCATGTTCTGAGTCTGCATTCTTTCTGTAATCTCAGGATAGTATATAAGCTTCTGTACCCCATTGAAGGCTTAGGTCTTCATTCCAAAGTTGCCCATGTATACTCATTAAATAAATTTGTATGCCTTTTTTCATATTAATCAATCTGCCTCATATCAGCGATTTTTCAGCAAACCTTCAGAGGGCCAAGGGCCTTGGCCTATCTTTCTATCTATCTACCTATCCTATTGGTTCTCTCTGGAAAAAGAACCCTGACTAATTCAGATACCCAATTGTTCCAGCATTATCTATTAAAAAAGACTCTATTTTCCCAACTTGCAACTTGATCAAAAATCAAGTGACCATAAATATGTGAGGTTATTTCTGGACTCTATTCTGTTCCATTGACCTACAGTTTATGATGCTAATACCACACTGTCTTGATTACTGTAGCTTTATAGTAAGCTGTGAAAACTGAGTATCAAAAGTCCTCCAACACTGTTCTTCTTTTTTAAAAAATTTTGTTTATTCCAGGTACTTTGCATTTCCATTTGAATTTTAGAATTTACTTGTCCATTTCTATAAAAAGCCTTCTGGAATTTTGATAAGGATTATGTTAAATCTATAGATCAATTTGAGGAGAACTGCCATTTTAATTAAACTTAATCTTCCAAGCCATGAACATAGTACAACTCTCCAGTGATTTAGGTCTTCATTAATTTCTCTTAGCAATGTTTTGTAGTTTTCAGTATACAGTTCTTACACTTTTTCATTATACTTATGCCTAAGTATTTTATCCTTTTTAGTTTTGTAGTCAATGATATTGTTTTCTTAATTTTATTTTGGGATTGTTAATTGCTAACATAGAGACATACAATTGATTTTTGTATATTTATCTTGTACCTTGTGACCTTTGTTCCACATCCATTCATCCTCCCTAGTTATCCTTTATTGCCTCTCAAAAGAATTCCTCCTTTCCCCCCTCCCATAACTCATTTTACCAGAAATATATATAAGCTTCTAAATCCCACCATGGAGTGAAATCTTCATTCTGAGGGTTCCTATCTATATACATTAAATAAAATAAATTTGTATCTTTTTTACCTCCTATTAGTTAGTAGGTCTCATGTTAGTGATTTTTTAGCAAACCTTAGGGGAGCAAGAGATTCTTGCTCCCTATAGCCTAGAATCTCCAGTGCAATGTTGAATAAAAGTGGCAAAAAGAGACATCTTTGTATCCTTTCTAATCTTAGGAAGAGAAATCATTTAGGCTTTTAATACTAAGTATGATGTTACCTATAGCTCTTTATCAGGGTTAGGAGACTTTTATCCCTAGTCTGACAGAAATTTTTATCACAAATGTATGTTGGATATTTCAAATGCTTTTCTGTTTCCATTGAGATAATCGTATGGGTTTTTTTCCTTTATTCTATCAATATGATGTATTACACAAATGAATTTGGGGATAATAAGTCAACCTTGCCATATAAGGAGCTCAAAAGTCACCATTCCATCCTAACAACAAGTAAAAAGCTGAATAAACTGAAAAATCAGTAACTCTTCTTAGATACATAAGAGAAGTGAGGTAATGGCAAACCTCTGCCCCAAACATCATAGAGACAGACAGGAATATACAGAGAATCACAACTTACTGGAGCAGACACCCACAAGTATAAAGATGAACCTTAACTTCTAAAGTCCACAATACACAAAAATTAATTTGAAAGGATTCACAGGCCTAAATGTAGAAGAGAAAACATGAAAGCTTCAAGAATAAAATGTAAGAAAACATCTTCATGACCTTGATATACACAAAGATTTCTTAAATAGGACACAGAAAACACCAACCATTAAAAAAAAATTGATAAATTCAATTTCACTCAAGTTAAGACCCTCAGTTCTCTAAAAGATACCATTAAGAGAGTGAAAGAGAAGTTATTTCCACTAGAAGGTAAAACCACAATTAAATACCACTACACCATCACCATATTGGCTAATATTATAATATAAAGACTTATAACATACCAAACCTTAGCAAGGATGCAGAACTTAAACTCTCATACAATGCTGTTGGCAGTGTAAATTGGTATGATCACTCTGAAAACTGTTGTATCTACTAAAACTAAACATGCCAGCAATTCCAATCCTGGGTTCATACCCAAAGAAGGAAACAAGTGCATATGTCTTCTAAAACACATATCAAAAATGTCGTGGGCAGCTTTATTCATAATAGCCAAAATCCAGAAGCAACTAAAATATCCATCTTCTAGAAAACTGATATAAACAAATTGTTGTATAATAATATAAAAAATACACAGCAACCAAAAAAAAAGAATGAACTAATTAATGTTTACCTGCAAGAACATGGACAAATCTCACAGGCATTCTGTTTAGTGAAAAAGCCAGGCACCAAAGAGTACATATTAATACTATATGATTCTAGGCCAGGCGCAGTGGCTCACACCTGTAATCCTAGCACTCTGGGAGGTCGAGGCAGGTGGATTGCTAGAGGTCAGGAGTTCAAAACCAGCCTGAGCAAGAGCAAGACCCCGTCTCTACTATAAATAGAAAGAAATTAATTGGCCAACTAATATATACAGAAAAAAATTAGCCAGGCATGGTGGTGCATGCCTGTACTCCCAGCTACTCAGGAGGCTGAGGCAATAGGATCGCTTGAGCCCAGGAGTTTGAGGTTGCTGTGAGTGCGGCTGACGCCACGGCACTCATTCTAGCCTGGGCAACAAAGTGAGACTCTGTCTCAAAAAAAAAAAAAAAATTATATGATTCTAATTATATGGAGTTAAAATACTAATATATGTGATAGAATTTATCATAATGGCTAATTTTGAGTAGACAGTGGCATAAGGCAACCTTCCAGCGTGCTGGAAATGGTTTATATCTTATCTGGGTGGTGGTTTTATGGATGTCTATATATTCAAAAACTGGGTAAAATATGAACTTCAAATTTGTGTACTTTACTATATGTGTATTTTACTTCCAAAAAATTTTAAGGATGCTCAACCTCACTTAAAAAAAGATAAATAAAAATTAAAATTACCTTGAGATATTTCTTACCTATTAGATTGGAATAAAAAAAAAATCCAAAAGTTGTTTAATATGCTCTCTTCTTGGTGAACTTATGGGAAAGCACAAATTAATATCATTGTAAGGAATGGAGAATGTTGGAACTCATATGAAACAACACATAAACCCTTTGACAATCTCACTTCTGAAATTTCATAGACATACTTACACACATATGAAGCCACATATGTACAAGATTATTCTTCATGACATTATTTGGAATAGCAAAAATTGAAAAATGACCCAAGTGTTTAGCCATAGGGGTATGTAGAAGTATGGCTGAAAAAATATCTTACACTCATGCAATGGAATACAATTTAACTGTAAAAAAAAAAATAAAAATAAAAGAGATTCTTATGTAATGATATGTGCTGGATGAAATATTATGCAAACATAAAAATGTGAAATTGTAAAATAAAAAAAAAAATCAAGATGCCTATGTACTAATAGGTATCTGTGTACCAATCAAGAGAAAGCAACAAGTCACATTCTTAAGTAGAAAAAATGATGTAGAACAATGAATACTGAATATAATGTTTTAAGCAAAAAAAAAGCATTTCTTCACATTTTCTTATCTGTACATAAAACACTAGATGTACAAACAAGAAATTAATAAATATGGTTAACCACAAGGATAAAGGGATGGGGGATCAGGGTAGATGAGACCAAAATGAGAGAGAAACTTTTCAAAATATATTATTTGGGAATATTTGTATCTTTGAAATATGTAAAATCGTACCTATTTTTAAAAAACACATAAAGAAATAAGGTATATTTATAAGTACTGCTACTGAAATTCAGAGGGGCAAAAATTAGAGTTTATACCAGCTGAGAAACCATTTATAAAAGAAACAGAACTTCATTTGGTTTTTGAAAGATGGGTAAGGTCTAGTTTTGGACACCTCCTTTCATTTCCACCTCACTCATCAGGAAGTAAATCCTAATTACTTCCATCAAAACACTCAGTTTAACACTCTATTAATTCAGCATAGTGGTCACCTCTAGAAAGAGAGCAGGGGGAACAAGAATGAGGTGGGGATGATTTCACCTAGGCTTGAACTTCATCTATATTTTATTTCTTTTAAAAAATAGGCATAAAGGGAAGACCACATGAAGACAGAGGAAGAAGATGGCTATCTGTAAACCAAGGAGAGAGGCCTTAGAAGTAATTGACCCTTCCAACCAACATGTTGACCTCAGACTTCTAGCCTCCTGAACTGAAAGAAAATAAATTTCTCTCTCTCTCTTTTTTTTTTTTTTTTGAGACATACTCTTGCTCTGTGGTCCAGGCTAGAGTGCCATGGCATCAGCCTAGCTCACAGCAACCTGAAACTCCTGGGCTCAAGCAATCGTCCCGCCTCAGCCTCCCAAGTAGCTGGGACTACCAGTGCATACCACCATACCTAGCTAATATTTTCTATTTTTACTAGAGATGGGAATCTTGCTCTTGTTCAGGCTGGTTCTGAACTCCTGATTCAGCTTGAGCTTGAACTCCCTGAACTCCTTCCACCTTGGCCTCCTGGAATGCTAGACTTACAGGTATGAGATACCACACCCCGCTGATAAATTTCTATTGCTCAAATCACATACGAAATAATAACAACAATAATAATAATAAAATAAAAGACATGAAGCAAAAATGGCAAACTGCAAAGATTTGATAAATCTGGGTGGTAAGGAAAAAAAGGTTCAATCGTGTCCTTTTTGTTGAAGACACCATGAGCCTGTCAGAAGAACAACAGATTTTTTAAAAATAAAGCATTTTATTGCTTTCTGTGTGGACAAGCAATATGGGGAAGAATAAACATGTTTAAAGCCACAAAAGACATTGTCCATTTAGAAGGCTTTGGCTAATCAACAAGTCACAGTAAAGCCACCCAAGGTCTCCCCAAGCTGTGAGTGTCCAGCGCAGAGCAAATCTGGGCCTTGTGAGTGCCTGCTGAATGGGGGCCAGGCCAGAGCTTCACATGTCAGACTTAAAGTGCAGGCATCAATTTATAGACAAACTAGAAGCCTATTGTTCGTGTAATTACTGTAGGCAATGAGTATAGTTTCCAAATTGAAAACTAGACTAAGTAACTATGACACCTTCAGAGACAACATTTTGTACATATTTCATGATTTCTTTTTAGGGAAATGCACAAGGTCTAATTACACAAGCTGTTTATTCTCCTCATTAGTCTTTTGGGTTTCAGCATGTGTGGGTTTTCTTAAGCTTTTCTCACTATTAAACTCAGCCAAATTCATACTCACAGAGGAAGTCAGATTCCAATATGCAGCGCTACAGCAGATCTCCAAGCTATCCAAATCCATGGGGTAATCAAAAATATTCTGTAGGCTGCTGTATGACTTTTTTCATTCCTCCTGCAAATAGCAGTAGCAGGATTAATGTCAACAACACACTCCCACACCACCCCTGCAACAGGCTTAGCCTGTTTAACTACAATTACTCTCCTAAGCAAGACTCTTTTTGCCACTTGGCAAAAGTGAAAAGAAAAGAGGGTAGGCCAGGCGTGGCGGCTCACGCCTGTAATCCTAGCACTATGGGAGGTCGAGGCAGGCAGATCGTTTGAGCTCAGGAGTTCAAGACCAGCCTGAGCAAGAGCGAGACCCCATCTCTACTAAAAATGGAAAGAAATTAATTGGCCAACTAAAAATATATAGATAAAATTAGTCGGGCATGGTGGCACATGCCTGTAGTCCCAGCTACCCAGGAGGCTGAGGCACAAGGATCGCTTGAGCCCAGGAGTTTGAGGTTGCTGTGAGCTAGGCTGATTCCATGGCACTCTAGCCAGGACAACAAGAGTGAGACTCTGTCTCCAAAAAAAAAAAGAAAAAGAAAACAAAAGAGGGTAAAGAGAACAGACTATTACAAATAAATACAAAATACCTTAAGTTATTCAACTTTCCAAATTTCAAACAGTTTCGCATATTCACTCCTTATAAATCAATAAAGAGGCATGGCAAGTAATATTGTTGCCATTTTACAGATGACAAAAGCTGAGGCTCGGAGAAATTAAGTGGCTAGCCAAAAAGTTATCCAGCTAGTTGGTGGACAGAACCCATACTTCTATCTTCTGACCCTTTTCCAGAGTTCCGTACACTATGCTAGATGTCCAGCAGGCTCAAGCCAAAAAATCAGCGACATAACTTCTCAAATTTCTTTCCATGTACCCATGAATTTCAAATTCTCCCACAGTTATGACTGTCTAATGTATTCAACTCCTATAGATGTTTTGCAGACCAATCTTTGCCAAAATCTCTCTTCCCACCTCTTTGGCCTGCCATGGATCTGAATTTCCACCATTTGAGGTCACTCTTCTGGCTAACCAGCTGGACTTTACCATGCAGGCCAGTTTTTCTCAGTATTGTTTCAGAGATACCTGCATCAGAAACACACTGGGAATACATTAAAAATATAAATTCCTGGGCATCATCCCAAATCCATGGAATCAGATTGTCTTGGGGTATGTTTAGAAATCTGTATTTTTAACAAGCTACCCCATGCTGCTACTTACCAGCTTTAAAGTTAAGAAACACTGCTATCAGCAATGAAAAGCCTGAGATGTTTTGAGCCAGAGACTAGAAACATCAAAGGGTTATTTTAAGAAGATAAACTTGAAAGCGATGTTTAGCATGGGCTGGAGTAGGAAGAGACTAGAGTCTAAGAGAACTGTCTGAGATTATTACAGTAGTCCTGCTTGAGAAGCAGGACTGGGGAGAAAAGTAAATATGGAAATAGAAAACCTGAAAGGGCATTACATAAGTCACTATAATTCCTTCTCTTTGTTTTCTACGAAAATTTCATTTCACCTAGGCTCCATGCCATTACTAAGAGGCCCAGTTAATTCTGTGAGTGTATTACATCAGTGTCACAGTTCGGCTCCTCTATCTGTGAGTGTGCTGCACTTCATACAAAGGGATTTAACTATGGTTCATGTTAGATCGCTTAATTAGTCTCCTGTGACTAAAATTGAGTTCCTTTGCTATATTCATTTAGACTAGAAGAAAAAGTGGTGAGTTTCCAATACTGATATCCAAAGCATTTCAAATTCATTTCTAAAACTACAATATTCCAGGTTTTTCATGTGTGCTGGAGAAGTTCATGGGAGCATCACTTTCCAAATCATTTCATATGACTTGCATTTTATTCTCTGGGAGTTGAAATCACAGAATGCATTATCCAGGAAAGTTCTCATTTTCATTTGTTTCGTTTGTCATCACTTCCTCTGTTTCTCTCTCATGTGTGTGTGTATGCATATGCGTTTATAAATATATTTACAATATATATTTATATTCATATTATAAATATATTATCTTACATTCAAATGGTGGTCAAGCGTTATTCATGGATGTTTTAAGTTTTTATCTTTCCCACAAGAGATGCCAGAAATCACACCAGCCTAGAATTCACAGTGCCTAAATATTAATACTAGTTACAGTTTACCATGGACTTGCTATAGAACCTTAAGTAATTTGACTCTCCCTTTTGGAGCTCAGTTTCTTCATCTGTAAAATGAGATTGAACTACCTGGTATCCAAGGTCACTCCAATCCAAATATTCTACATTTCTAAGTTGACTGCTCTGGATCCCTTCCAGCAACATGAAAGTTTAAAATCTCCAGATCCAAATTACTATTTGATTCATCTGAGTTCACAGCATATAACAAGTCTCTAAGAGTGCTCACTGGAGTCTTAGGCTGTGGCGGTGGAGCTGTAATAAAGTTGGCTAGCTACTTAACTCTCTGCCCACACATATTTCTCACTACAACTTCTTTAATCAGGTCCAGCAAAACTAGGTAAGGGAGAGGAATTTTAAAGAAATAAGCAGTCATCTTAGCATCTGGTCATATCAGAAAAGTATCACATGGCTTTTATTCACTACAGGGCCTCTCTGCAAATAGTTTTCCATCACCTTCCACCTCCTACCATCACGCTCACCAAGAAAAATGTGCTGAAGCAAAAGACACATATGGCAGCAGTACTAAGATGAACAGGACATGTCCCTTGCCTTCCTAGAGCTAGGTAGAAATATGGCGACCATGACAGAAGGAGGTGATTTCAGTTGCCATGACTCTTAACCCTTTGCACTCGGATGTCGAGTGTGACTTGACACAGTTAGCAAAAATTATAGAAATTAAAGTTACTCTTTGAATGTATTGATAATTTGAAATATAAAAAAATCCTAATAAATAAGTTTGTATGAAAGGAAACTCTAGTTTTTTATTCTACTGCCACTCTGTGTACAATCTGGGGTATTTAAAAAATTAAATCCCGAGTAGAATAAAGGAATCGAGAAAAAAGCAAGCGAATGCAAAGGGTTAACAGTCAAAACACAGCCAAAAGTACATGGAGTTAAAAACATAAAATGGTTTTGGGTTATTTTGTTGTTGTTGTTGTTGTTATTTTTTTGTTTTCTTTTTTTTGCTTTGGATTTTTTTTAAGTGTACTCATATTAAACATGTATAAGCAAAGATCTATAACACAGTGTCCATAGTTCCGAAAGCCCTGTCCCATTTCCCAGTGATTAAACAGCATTCCTATTATCTCCTAATTCAAGATCCATTTACAATATGGACCTATCCTTCACTCATTCTCATTCATTCCCTCGAATAATATTTACTAAGTGAATGCCTATTATGTGCCAGGCACTATGCAAGGAGCTAAGAATTCTCTGTCAATGGGATAAGCACAGTCTCTGCCTTCATGATGTTTTAAATCTGTAAGAGGAAGGTATGTGAGAGATATCAATCAAATACCTACCAGAATGAAATGTAGTATAGATTATACATACATGTTTCACATACGCACACTTGGAAAAAAGTCAGGAAGTAGATACACTCAAATAGTAATGGTAATAAATGCTGGGGGATAGAATTATGTGATTTTTTTCTTTTCTTCCTTATAATGTTTTGTATATCTTTGGATTTTTTTGCAAGCATTACATTTTTATAATGAGAAAAAAGCAATTTTCATTATAAAAATTTTATGCTTTTGAAGATTTATTGATAGGAAAGTATTGTATGTTGCTAAAAACTAAAATCACAGCACAGCATGTATAACAAGATTTCATTTTGATTATATAATGCAATAATAAGAAACTGAAAGAGAATACCAAAATACAAATAGCAATTATCTTTTGTAGGATAATAGATAATTTTTTCTTTTATGCTTTTTAAAAATTATCCAAGATTTCTACACTGAGCATGTGACTATATTTATTTTACCCTTGGAATCTCGCTATTTCTGGAAGCCCTGTCTGACCATCGCCACATGCTGCTCACGTGATCTGCCTCTGCCGAACACCTATAAAACTTGCTGAATCTATTGCCACCTTAACACCAAGCACAAAATACTGCCATCGTTATTTTTTCTATAAGCTCTGTGAGGGAGGTGCAAGACATTTGAGTTCTTTCACTCACACTAGTATTTGATCATGGTCAGTAAATGCTGGTAGCTTCATTGGTTACCCTCAAATCCTATGGCGATGTACTGCTACCTATGTTTAGGGATAGTTTGTGAGTTACCACCCCCAGCAACCGCCACACCTTGCTCCTAGCTCTCTCCCAGAGTGCCTGTCATCTTCACCTTTTGACAGAGAGTACACCTCTGATGGGTAGGAGCTCAATTCTAAACTGGTAAAGGGAAACTTCCACATTTGGCAGGTATTGTCAGTATCTTATATAAATAGACTATATAATATTTGTGAATTGATGATTACTGTTCAAACTTAATAAAGACAGACCAGGCACTATTACTCACACCTGTAATCTCAACACTTAGGGAGACTAAGGAGGGAGATTTGCTTGAGCCCAGGAGCTCAAGGCTGTCCTGAGCTATGATCGTGGCATTGCACTCCAGCCTGGGTGACAGAATGAGACCCTGTCTCTCAAAAAATAATTAATTAATTAAAAATGAAGAAATATCTTTCTAAAATAAAAACATCTGACAAACAGAACAGTTATTACTAATAGCATCAGCTCTCTGGACAGATTTATGGGACTGCTTGTTTGGCTTCTTATCAAATTCACAGAGCAAAACATGTGGTTGAAGAGAAAGAATGGGCTTCAGGATCAAACAGGTTCAAATTTGAATGTAAACTTTACTTATTACTACCTATTTGATTTAGGTGAGTTAATTAACCTCCTTGTGCCTGTTTCCTCAGCAGTGGAGAACAGAGATAATTGTATTATATAGCTTAGAGGGTTACCCTAAGAATTAAACAAGATAAGGCAGAACTGAGCTCAGAACAGCTGCTGAGCATAGCAGCTGCTCAATTTGCTGACTCATTTTTCATCAGCACTTTCCTTGAGGCTATTGTCATTGCCACCACTACCCCCAGGCTGGTTTTGTGACACAAGGCAGAAGCACTTCTCATTCAGCTGCTTTATTCAGGTTGCTCCGGTTCCCTCGAATGGCCTTCTCTCTTCTTTCAACCCATCAAAAGCCTGAATTTTCTTCCACACTCAAGATTCACTTCTCCAAAGTTATCCCTCAATCACTGTCACAAAAATATCCCCTCTCCAAAGTGTGATCATTATTTTGAGAAGGAGGCGATAATATTTAAAGGTATGAGCAAATACAGTGAGAGAACACAGAGAAGAAGAAAAAGGCTAAGCTTTGGAGTCAAAAGGCTCTGACTAAAAATTGCTCATTGGCCAACTACCAACTGTGTGACCTGGAACAAATCACTTCAAACTCTCTGAACCTTCATCTCTTCATCTCTTAAATAAGCATTATAAGCCCTCTCGCCATTCCTTCTGTCAGGAACAGTCCAATAGAAAACAGCATTAAGGATAAGAGCAAACAAAAAGGAACAGGAAGAAAAAAATAGACTCAAGGGTAGGGAAAAGGACTGGGGGGAGGGTATGGAGCATGAGGGCTGATGAAGATGGACAGAACTCAGTTGAGGGGAACAGTCTGGGGATTTTATGTCTGTCAGTAGGAGAAAAGTCCATCGATTCCTATGGGTAGAGCCAAAGAGGCCTTGTGCCAGCAGACTGGTGAAGATAATAGTTTCTATCAGAAAGCCAAGCAGGTAAGTTTGGCATTAATTAGGAAAAAAACCTGGAAAATAGAGGAAAAGGCAACAACTTATGTTTCAAAGTGTCAACAGACAGCCTAGCTGGAATGCTCAGTGATAAGCTGTGTAACTAGGGACTGTCTTATGTTGAATTCAGCTACACAGTGTTCAGGGCATATTTCAGTGGCAATTTTTGGCTCCCTTGCACATTTCCCCCCATATCTTGCTGTTATAATAAACCATGCTATGTGCACCATGACCCCACCCTGGGCTCACAGAGATAAGCAGATGACCCAGACCAGCCAATCAGAATAGCCCATTTCCAAGGATGCTACTCAGAATATTTCATAACTAGCACAGCGGGGAGGCCAACAGTCAGGATGGGCTTCTGCCACAGATAACCAGACATACTGGTACATACTGGCTAAGTGTCAGCCCTGCCCACTCCCCTGGAATGAATCTAGAGGTGAACCCAAGACCAAGTGGGGCCAATCAGATTCTCCTCTGGGAATGAAAAATGGGCCTTAGAAAGAAGCAAAGCTCTTTACATTAGGATAGCTAAGATATAAAGCCTGAGATAAAAGAGCAAAATGAAAACAATCAGGCAAGCAGGAATGAGAGATGAGTAGAGAGAAAAACCTAGTGAGGTTGTATCCTGATTCGCAAGTCCCTGGTCCTGCAGTTCTTCCTTTAATTCTGTGGTCTGCGCCATCATCCTTCCCAGTTACCAGAGCCAATCAACTCCTTATTTTTTCTTCAGCTTGTTCAAATTGGGTTTGTCACATACAATCAAGCGTTCTGACAAAAATTCCTCCTCTCACAATGACAAACCTTGGCTGTGCACAAGAAGTGGCCATGTACCAAATTAATTACAACAGAAAGACAAAGGCGAATTAGAAAGAGAAAGAAAGGCCCTAAATCTTGGGATTCACTCTTGGGTGAAGAAATCATCCCAAACACATTTGGCGACTGGTAGTAGTTAATCTTAGATAAGCATCTGCTGGAAATTGAGCCTTAGAGTCTCCACAGGGCCCCTCCTTGTTACAGCAACCCTGCCCCATGCTAACTGCCCCCACGCCTCAGGTGTTCAGTCAGCTTCAAATTAATATGCACCTTCTCCTGTGCTGAGATATCACTGGCCCCAGATTGTTTCAAGCAAGAAAATTCCACTGTGGCAAGCTATTACTCTCTTAGCATTCCCTGAAAATGGAGTCTCTGAGCTTCGCATACAGTAAACACCCAATGAATGCTTATCTCATAAAAGAGTGGCCACATACCACAACCAAACTCCTCAGTCTCCAACCTGACCAGATAAAACATCTGCCTTAGTCTATAATGTATAGGCCCAGCTGATACACATGCAGGCAAACAGCACTGGTTACTAGTCCAAATCCCTGGTGACCAAAGCTCAAATGTCCAAAACTCATGTGTTTGTCAGATCTGGGTGACCTTCATCGTGAGCAGTGAGCAGAGAAAATCATTAGAGGTTATAAAATTCTCAGTAGCTTCTCTGCATTGAAGAAAAATCCCTGAAGTGCAAATACTAAAAAATGCAGAGCTCAATAAAAGCCTGTACAGAGAACACCTTCAGTTAATCATCCCACCTAGAAAAGTTCACTAAAATGGTCGGATAACCCCAGTCAGACATCACTAGGCTTATAAGTGCTTGTGGCTTATTATAAGGGTATGCACCAAGGGCAGCTAATAAGACAGGAATGTGAAGGATGGATGGCCCATTAGAGGGCAGAATGGTGGGAGCAGACACCACACCACACTCTTCCAGGTCATACAGATGTCTGATCAGCCTCTACCATGGTTCGCTAGACTGGGGAAGCTTTTGGCTCACTCCAAACAGACAGGATCCATTCATTCTTCATTTATAAGCAATAATTAGCATTCAATAAATGTTAGCTGTGTGTTGGCACTGTGCTAAGTATTTTGCATGTGCTGAGTAAGATAACACTTATAAAAAGATTGGAATTTTGTTTAGATACTTAGTGAGGACTTAATAAATGTTAGCTATTGTCACCATCATCATCCTCATTATTTTTTTATTTTTTATTTTTTTTAATTTTTTTTTATTTCATCATATTGTTAGGGTTACAAATATTGCCCCTGCCCCCCCACCCTCCCCCCGATGTGTCCAATCCCCCGGTGGTGTGCATCACACACTTTATGGAAGCATACACTCCTTTCCTCCTCCCCCCTACCGCCTGCCCACCACCTGATAAAAAGTTTTGTTTTGGTTTGGTTTTTTTTTTACATTTTGGTTACATTGTATATCTTTGCCTCTCCCTAAGAAGGGTTAGAGTTATGCCCTTCCCCTCCAAAATACTTGCCACCTCCCCAAGATTGGGTCCCCCCCCAAATCCCTGGTGAGCATTGCCACCATTTGAAAACCATAGTTTTAATCAGTTAGTACCAATTTGATGGCGAGTAGATGTAGAGCCCATTTTCCATGTCTTGTGTTGCCTGACTTTGGATAACGGGCTTAAGCTTAATCCAGGATAGCATAAACGGTGCTAGCTCACCATCATTTCTTAGGATTGAGTAATATTCCATTGTGAGGATATACCACATTTTAATTATCCACTCATGAATTGATGGGCTCTTGGGTTGTTTCCATGACCGTGCAATAGTGAATTGTGCTGCTATAAACATTCGGGTGCAGATGTCTTTATAATGGATAACAGACTTAAACTTAAGGCATGAAACCTTAAGAATCTTAGAAGAAGATGTTGGGAAAACCCTATCAGACATTGGCCTAGGCAAAGAATTTTTGAGGAAGACCCCCAAGGCAATCACTGCAGCATCAAAAAATAAACAAATAGGATCTGATCAAACTAAAAAGTTTCTGCACAGCCAAGGAAACCATCCTCATTATTTTTAATCTCCACCGCACTTTCGTGAGTTAGGTACCATTTGTTATGGTTATTTTATATTTATTTCCATATTTTCTAGGGAACTGAAGGCTTAGAGAGGTTGTGTGAGTTGTACAAAGTTGCTCAGTAAGCAGAGGAGCCAGGATTCTCAACCAGACAATCTGGCTCAAGAGCTCTTAACCATTATGTTTTATTGCCTCACTTCAGCTCTAAAAGGAGTTTCAAAAAACCCAAGGAACAGCCTCCTGCCAGTAATTTTTGTATGATACAATTATGTAAGCATAATCTTCTCACCCCTCCCTATCCCCTACTTCAGTAATTCTCCCATATATCAAAATCACCCAGTAGGCTTGTTAAAATACAGATTTCTGGGCACCATCTCCAGAGTTCCTGATTCAAGCGGTGTGGGAATGGGGCCTGAGAATTTGGTTCCCTAATGATGCTGATGCTGCTGGTCCAGACACCACACTTTAAAATCCACTGCCCTATTCTAGGCCTTAACTCATGTCTCTGCCAGTTAGAGATGACCTACTTCCCCAAGAAGCACTCTAGAGCTTCTTTAGCTATAAGGATCTGGTTACAAGAAAGCTATCTCCTTCCTTCTTATATACTCTAATTTCCTTGACCATTTCATTCATTCCTCATATGACTACCAAACTTGTAATATATGCCAGCCACAGAAACTAGGAATATAGCTATGAACACTACAGAACTGATTATCAACCTAGAGAGTACATAGAAGATATTAACTAAATGAACACAAAAACTACAGTAAATTTCAAACTGGACGAGTGCTACGAAGAAAAAGAACTGGGTTCTAGAAGAGAAAAACCACAACAGACATCACAGTGGAGATCTACTGGCTTTTGTCAGTATACATTCTTCCCTGTTTCTCTCTTCCACAATTCCTGCCCTACCTCTCCCTCACACACACAGACATGTTCTCTACACTACCTTGGGAGATGACCTCCCTAATCCAAGCCTAGTCATGTCCAGAAAGAAATACATGAAGTGACCTCTAGCCTTGCCTCCTTTTCTCATGCTACATGCTTGAAGTTAGTCCCCAAGTGGGGAGAAGGAGAACAGTGAGCTACCAAGCTAAGAGGTAGGAGGGACGGAGCAGAACTAGAATGCAGGGGACGTTGTTTTTGAGTCCTTGAATCTAGTCATGCCTGAGATTAGCTCTATCCATGGGCTCCTTGGTTCAGGAACTAACAAATTTGTTTTTCTGCCTAATTTTCATTATTTTATTGCAAATAATCACTGTGAACACAGGAACCTAATTTATATTTGAGCATGATGCTTCTTTGAAGAAGTAATGATTAGGTTGAGACCTAAAGAATGCGTAGGAGTAGGTATGGGGAAAGTTGGAGATTACAGTTCCAAAAGAGAAAACAAGATCTGCAAAGGCCCTGAAGTAGGAAAGAGCTTCCTGCATGAACTAAACACAGAGGTGGCATGGGGGACCTGTGTGGTAGAAGAGGAGGGGGGAGAAGTAGTTGGTGTCAGACAATGCAGGCTATGCAGAGGATTTTGTAAGTCATTTTTAATATATCACTCATAAGTATGAATCCATAGGTAATTATGATTTAAACTAAAATAACTTTACTTGCATCAAAGTGAGACACCTGCTCTAACTCAAAACACAACTATCCACGCAACAAACTACTCTACTATGTCTCCTTTATCCTCTCTCTACACATTTCCTACTGCAATCAGCTGATTCAGGGCCCAAATTCCCCTCAGCCTATTATGAAAAAAAAAAAGCACACATCCTTTGGGAGCAGATGGCAAGGGACACAATACTCAGGGTAGCACTGTGGTTCCAATAACTAAGTTTATGGAAAGTAGCCCCAATTGGGTCAATCAGAACCAACTCTAACTAACAGCAGTGGCCACATTCTCTGATCTTCCCTCACCTTTACACAGCTCTGCTTCACTGCTTAGCTAGATCCCATGTAAGGGGAATTTAAGGAATTTAAGAATTTAAAATGGAAAAAATTCTATAAGCTGCAAGATGAAAGCAACAACTAACTACAAAGGAAAACCCATCAGGCTAATAGCAGAGTTCTCAGCAGAGACCTTACAAGCTAGAAGGGATTAGAGCCCCATTTTTAGTCTTCTTAAACAGACAACTGTCAGCCAAGAAATTGGTTTCCTGCAAAACTAAGTTTCATAAATGATGGAGAAATAAAGACTTCTCCAGACAAGCAAACACTAAGGCAATTTGTCACTACTAGACTTCTCCCTCAGGAAATGCTCAAAAGTGCACTATACATGGCAGAGAATAATAGATACCTGTTAGTGTAAAAACATCCAAAAAGTAAAGCCCACAGCTCTTATAAAATGGTAGCATAAGAGGGAAAACAAAACAAGGTAAAATGATAAATGAAACAGTGTGCCACATATCAATACTAACACTGAATGTGAACAGTCTTAATGCTCCACTTAAAAGACATAGACTGATTGAATGGATAAAAAAATCAAAACCCAATCATATGCTGTCTCCAAGAAACCTACCTAACTCACAAGGACTCTCACAGACTCAAGGTAAAGGGATGGAAAAAATATTCCACACAAATATAAACTAAAAGCAAGCTGGAATAGCCATTCTCATATCACATAAAATAGACTTAAAATAAACAATGGTTTAAAAAGACAAAGATGGTCATTATATTTAATATAATCATAAAGGAAGAAATTAAGCAAGAAGACATAACAATTTAAATATATATGCATCACACACAAGTGGAAAAAATAAATAAATATATATATATATACATATATATATATATATATATATATATGGACCTAACACAGGAGCTCCTAGGTTGATAAAACAATTATACTAGATCTAAGCAAAGAAATAAAGAGTAGTATCATAATTGTTGGGGACTTGGACAGATCATTGAAGCAGAATATCAACAAAGAAACACTGGACTTAAATGTCACTCTACAACAGACATTTACAGAACATTGTGCCAAAAACTACAGAACATACATTCTTCCCATCATCACACAGGACATTTTCCAATATTGATCATATCTTAGGCCACAAAACAAGTACCAGCAAATTCAGAAACATAAAAGTCATACCATGTATCTTCTCAGATCACGGTGGAATAAAACTGGAAATCAATTCCCACAGAAACTCTCAAATCAACACAAGCCATGGAAATTAAACAACCTACTTGTGAACAATCCTTAGGTCAATTGTGAAATTAAGAGGAAAATCAAAATATTCTTCAAACTAAACAATAAAGGGGACACAAGCTTTCAAAATCTATGGGATACAGAAAAGTAAGTGCTAAGGGGAAAATTCATAGCCTTAAATACTTACATAAAAAGACAGAAAGATAACAAATTAACAACCTGGTGTCACATCTCAAGGAACTAGAAAAAGAAGAATAAACCAAACACAAAGCCAGCAGAAGAAAAGAAATAACAAAGCGCAGAGCAAAAACTAAATGAAATGGAAACAAACAAAAAAATACAAAGATCAATGAAACAAAGGTGCCCCACTGAAAAGATAAACAAAATCAATAGACCACTAGTCAGATTAGCCAGAAATATAAGAGAAAGGACTCAAATAAGCTCGATTAGAAATGGAAAAAAAAGACATTACAACTAATACCACAGAAATACAAAATAATATCCATGAATACTATGAAAATCTCTATGCATACAAACTAGAAGAAAACCTGGATGAAATAGATAAATTCCTGGGAATACACTATCTCCCAGCCCTGCATCAGGAAGAAATAGAAATTCTAAATAGACCAATAATGTACAGCAAGATTGAGGCCTTAATAAAAAATCTCTTCCTCAAAAAAACTCCAGACCAGACAAATTCACAGGCGAATTATACCATGTCTACAAAGAAAAACTAGTACCTATCCCACAGAAATTATTCCATTACACTGAGGAGAGAACCCTCCCTAACTAAAGCCAGTATCACCTTGATACCAAAGCCAGGAAAGGACACAAGAAAAAAAAGAAAACGACAGACCAATATCCTTTATGAACATAGATGTAAACATCCTCAACAAAATACTAGCAAATCAAATTCAATAGCATATCAAAAAGATAATTCACCACGATCAAGTGGGTTTCACCCAGGGATATAAGGGTGGTTCAACATATGCAAATCAATAAATGTGATTCATCACACAAACAGAAGCAAAAAAAAAAAAAAAAAAAGACCATATGATCACATCAAAAGATGCAGAAAAAGCATTTGACAAAAATCCAGTACCCTTTCATGATAAAAACCCTCAACAAACTAGTCAAAGAAGGAATATACCTCAAAATTATAAAAGCAATATATGACAAACCCACAGTCAATAGCATACTAAATGGGAAAAAGTTGAAAGCATTCCCTCTAAGAACTGGAACAAGAGAAAGGTGGCCACTGTCGTCACTTCTATTCAACATAGGACTGCAAGTCCTAGCTAGAGCAATCAGGCAAGAAATAAATAAAGGGCATTCAAATTGGTAAAGAGAGGTGAAACTATCCCTCTTTGCCCATGATATGATCTTGTCTCAGGAAACTCTAAAGATTTCATCAAAAGACTACTAGAATTGATAAATAAATTCAGCAAAGTCTTAGGTTACAAAATAAATGTGCACAAAACAGTAGTATTTCTATATAATTAACCAGTCAAGCTAAGAGTCAAATCAAAAACAATACCATTTACAATAGTTACTAAAAAACAAAATACCTAGGAATATACTTAACGAAGGAGGTAAATGATCTCTAGAAGGAGAACTATAAAACACTGATGAAAGAAATTACAGATTACAGAAATAAATGAAAAAACATCCCATGCTCTTGGACTGGTAGAATCAACATCATTAAAATGTCCATACTGCCCAAAGTGATTTAAAGATTCAACACAATTCCCATCAAAATAGCAACATCATATTTTATAAACCTAAAAAAAAAATCCTAAGCTTCATTTGGAACCAAAAAAGAGCCCAAATAGCCAAAGTAATCCTAAGCAAAAAGAACAAATCTGGAGGCATCACATTACCTGACTCTGAATTATATTACAAGCCTATAGTAACCAAAACAGCATGGAACTGGTATAAAGGCAGACACATAGACTAATGGAAAAGAATAGAGGACCCGGAAATAAAACCACGTATCTATGACAGATTGATCTTGGACAAAGCAGACAAAAATATACACTGGGGGAAAGGATGCCCTATTCAATATATGGTGCTGGGAAAATTGGATAGCCACATGCAGAAGAATGAAACAGGAACCCTCTCTCCATATACAAAAATTAATTCAATATGGATTAAAGACTTAAATGTAAAGCATGAAACCATAAAAATTCTAAATGAAAATGTAGGGAAAAATCTTCTAGACATATGCCTAGGCAAAGAATTTATCACTAAGACCCCAAAGGCAAATACAGCAACAACAAAAATAAATAAATGGGGCTTAATTAAATTAAAAATATTCTGCATAGCAAAGGAAATAATCAACAGAGTAAATAGAGAACCTACAGCATGGGAGAATATATTCACAAAGTGTATATCTGACAAAGGGCTAATATCCAGAATCTACAAAGAACTCAAACAAATCAGTAAGGAAAAAACAAACAACTCCATCAAAAAGGCAGAAGACATGAATGGAAGTTTTTCAAAAGAAGATAGACAAATGGCCAACAAATACATGCAAAAATGCTCAGCATCACTAATCATAAGGGAAACGCTAATTAAAACCATAATGAGATCCCACATTACCCTTGTCAGAATGGCCATTATTAAAAAGTCAAAAACAAAACAACAGAAGTTGGCATGGATGCAGAGAAAAAGGAATACTTACACACTGTTCGTGGGACTGCAAATTAGTACAGCCTCTATGGAAAACAGTACAGAGATTACTCAAAGAACTAAAAGTAGACCTACCATTCAACCCAGGAAGCCCACTACTGGGTATCTACCCAAAGGAAAAGAAGTCATTTTATCAAAAGGACACTTGGGTTAAAATACTTATTGCAGCACAATTCACAATTGCAAAGATATGGTATCAACCTAAGTGCCCATCAACTGATAAATGCATAAAGGAAATGTGATATCTATCTATCTACCTGCCTATACACACACACATATACACACACCATGGAGTACTCTTCAGCCATAAAAAGGAATGAAACAATGTCTTTTACAGCAACTTGGATGGAACTGGAGGCCATTATCCTAAGTAAAGTATCTCAGGAATGGAAAAACAAACACTATATGCCCTCACTAATAAGTGGGAGCTAAACGATAGGTACACACAGGCACAAAGAGATGTAAAAGCCATTGTAAACCAAGAAGAGGGAGGGTGGGAGGGGGTGAGGGATAAAAACTTATCTTTCTGATACAAGGAACACTATCCTGGTGACAGGCACACTAAAAGCCCTGATTTCAGCATTATTCAATAAATCCATGTAACAAAAACATTTTTACCCTCTTAATATTTTGAAATTTAAAAAGAAACCTTTCTATTAAAGTTATAATCTCAAAAGATCAATTTATTTCCTTGACCCTATTTCTATAAGACACTATTGATGAACAAAACCAGCAAGATACTCTTGATGAATTCTACCCTAATCATTGCTCCTTGTGAGGAATTAACAAAATATAATGAGCTTTTGCGCTCATTTTTTCCAATATAGTATACAAACAGGTTTTGGTTAATGAAAAGAATAAAATAAATTAAAACAAGCAAAAGCCAAAGACTAGAAAATCTGAAAAATTCGAACAAGCACTGTGAGTTTAAGCAACAACATCTAGAATGGAGTTCTTGCTCACAATATTAAGATATACTAATGTGTTGATCAACAGTGAGGTCTCAAAAGTAACTGGATCCTAATAATAGCAAAGTAACAAAGTGTTGAAGTTAGTGGATAATTGACCTCTTTGTGGATATCCCTATTATAGTAACTTTACTCTCACTCATATTAATTCTGAAATATTTTTGGAATGAAAGAGAAAGGAGCAGTTACAGCACTGGAACATTAAGTGTGTACAACCCACAGCCTACCTCATTTGTGCTAAAGATTTCACTGATTTCTCATGATTAATACAGTATTTGTAGTTGAGACTATTTTAAAATTTTTGTGCCACATGCAATCTATAGTTTTATTTTCCTTCTTTTATTTCTTCTTACACACCATACATGTTTAATAATATTTAAGAAAGCAAGCACAGATTAAGAAAGCATGAATGATACAACGGTACAGACAAGTTTACTCAGTGTATGAGTGAAAATGATGCTGAGAACATTTTTGCTAGTAATGGTACACAATTATAACTTCTAGGTCAAAAGCCATGTGATAATACAAATGAACTTAGTAGTAAGGCTAGTCACACAAATAACATATTAAAATCTTGAAATTATAAATCTTATAATCATATTTTATTACATTTTAGGCATTAAAGTCATTTTATGTTTATCTTTTGATGGCATATACTTGCTTGCTTCATCACCTAGTAGGGCATAACTCCTCTTCTAAAGCAAAGATAAAAATCAGGTTCCATGTTAATTGATTTTCCTATGTAAATTACAATTTTTAAGATTATAAAATTGGCAAATGTTATTACTGACATGCCAACAAAATACTTTAATGAATGTCACGCCAAATAAATAAAAGTTAGTGGTTTGAACTACATCCAAATCTGAGTATACTTGTGGAATGGTAATATTCATGAAAATAACATCATATCAGCACGAGTCTAATGTTTATGGGCCTTGAC
The DNA here is from genome assembly GCA_008750895.1 of Mirza zaza. Taxonomy (NCBI): domain Eukaryota; kingdom Metazoa; phylum Chordata; class Mammalia; order Primates; family Cheirogaleidae; genus Mirza; species Mirza zaza. The sequence continues at coordinate 51,560 of VSMD01093535.1, forward strand.
AAGATAAAGTGAAGTGGGAGCCCAAATTATAGAGGCAGGAGATCAGCACAAGAAAGAACAGGTAGCCATCAAAGGGTCTCAAGGTTCTGGCTTTTCCCACAGTATAAACACACCGTGAGGGTGCAGGGAACTAGAAACAAGAACTTCTGTTAGAACACGAGGAACACAGAAGCAGTGACCCCGACGCTGAGAGTAATAAGAACCAGAATCCAGGCAAAAAGAAGTAGTAATAGGAGCCAGAGACCAAACCTCGAGAGGGCAGAGTACACGAACAGAATGGTAATGAATCTGATTTCGGCCTAGATTGTGAGCTCCTGGCTCAGTGCAGAGGACAAAGGTGGATACTGGTAGCCACTGAGGGACACATACTTCCTGTGATCAGAGAGTTTAACCTCTTAAAGAAATCTTAAATAGTCAGGGGACACCTACAAAGAGCAGAACATTAACTGGGAAACATTCGTTGTGTGAGATGCTTCAGATGGAGAGATGAGAATGACCCCTGTGTTCGAATTCTGACTCTATTACCAACAGCTTGAATTTAAGTCAGTTATTTAATCTGTGTGTTTTAGTTTCCATACAAATATGAGATAAATAGGGCTAATAATTTCCACTTCCCAATTCAAAGCTGTTAAAATATTAAATGGAAGACAATACATGAAAAACATGGAACCTGACAAAGTAAATGTCTATTTCCATACCTTTTTCCTTACATATACTAGTACCTTTAACCAACAGGGTAATACTGCTGATTTCTGTTCCACATGCACATTAAAAAGCCACAGTGGCCTTTTCTACATGTACTTGTTATTCCCATGTTTGATTTTATGTGATGCTTCTTTCCTTTCTATACCTGTTTATGACTGAACAATATTCTTAGTCTTAGAAATGAGTGCCTATCGCTTGAAATAATCTGCTCACTATCAGAACAGTGTGGTTATCTTGGGAATAACTGAAAATATTCATTGATCTCTACAACTTGCCTTTTGGCCAAAGAAGCCTCAATGCTCAAAGTAGCTCGATGGCTCTAGGAGTCTTGTCTACCCAAAGCACACTTTTAGTCAAACAAAAGGGAAAAGAAGCAGCTGGATCATACCAATTCCAAATCCCGGCTGCTTCTTAAAAAACATAATTAAACCATTCTCATTTTTATACACATGGCTTCAAATATAGGTAATCGTAACTTACAGATACTGTCAAGGGAATGATAGCATTGTCTATACTGGTCCTGTTGGGAGCAACAGGTTTCAGAGAGATATTGGAAATGGATTTTGAACAAACAAACAGAACAAAAAAGGTTCACTGTAAAAGTGTTTGTGACTACAACTTATATTTTTTAATAGTAAATACACCTATTGTTCCACAACTATCAACTTTGAACCATCAAACTGTAAAATCAGCTCTGAAAGCTCATGACCTCAATCAAAGTTAGCCCTAAACCTACCCAGTCAAAAAGTAATCATTGCAAATGTAAAACTACAAGGCATTACAATAACATAATCCCTGTGTTCTCACTGTAATTATTGACTGATTCAGCCATTCATTCACTTTAACGAAGTTATTCAGTGCATACTACATACACAGTATTATGGTACATAACAAATAATAATTTGTCCCTTAAAATTAAAAGATGGAACATATTAATAAAAGCAGACATATTGAGAGTATAAGGAAGGGCTAATGGAAAACACAGCAGCCCAAAGAATCAAAATATTTTAAATTACTTTAACTACCTTAATTCACAGCGTGTGTCTCTCTCATCCACAGTCTATTCCAAATCCCTAACCCCTGTAAGAATTAAATAATTTTGATAACTAATTTACTAAAATCTTGATCCTGTTATCTTAGCAGAATTTTATCTATCTTTCTGAGAGCTACTCACATTTTTTATAATTATCAGGACCTCTTCTGTTTGGGCATATAGTAGGAACCAATTGCTGATTTTTATTATTTCTACTAAACACATATGCCTTTGTTTCTGTGATAGAGAACCCTGTTGAAATATCTCTTCCATACTCCTAAACCTTTTGTTATTTTGTCCACTGAAGTAATTAAATTTTCATATCTTTGGCCACAATTTCTGTACAAGCTGGCCCTGAGATATGACCTTGTGATACAGGGATTCATTAGAAACTCTCAGAGTCACTCAACACTTCTTTTTAATTGCTGTTGTCAACTGAGCTTTTTGTTTTTCTGTTTCTTGATGTCTTTTAATTAAAGACATTTAACAAACCACCAAGAGAAGTGGTTGAGTTAACCAGCTTTAAACAAGTGTCTTCCAGATCTTGACATTTCCATGTTTCCCTATGACATAAGAAAAAAGGGAAATACAACAGTAACCTGAGGAATTACAGCCCTAATTCTATAGGTCATGGATCCATTTTTTAATTGCATATTTCCTTAACACATAATTTGGTTTTGGTTAAGTTCAACCAATTTTTTTCAGGGCTCTTAAGTCCTTAGTAACTATGCAGCTTTAAGCATATATCATATATAATTGGTTTCAAGGCATATCCATGAGTTGACTTCATGTTTAAGTATTCATTTCCACCTGCTACTTAAAGAGATTCTCTGAAAATAATAAAATAATATGGCAATACATGACAAAGGAGGCAAATATTTTACACTGCCCCATTGCCCAGATGGTGAAACAGTGAGTCAGCAGCAGAAGTGAAACCAGAGTCAAGGCCAACTAATTAATTCACTGTTCAACTTCCATTGCATAAAAAATAGAAGTATTTAGGAACATGTGTTCTACAGTTTCTATATTTGGCCCAATCTACTCTGAACTAAGATGTCCTTGATATTTCCAGGAACAGAAAAAATCATTAATTCAACTTTTCAATTCTTTGCTAGACTGAAATCAACAGGCTCCAAATTACCAATATGAAGATTTCTATGTAAAGCTATTAAGTCCAGTATTAGGTTCTGAAATTAGAATTCAGGATTTTATAAAGTGGCAATGTTCACTATTCACTATATTAATCATTCAGAAAATCTGATTACAATCTTCTATAGTAGATTGGTACAACTGAGAAAGAATAGAGGAGGTGAGAAGCCCAGCCAGAGATTTGAAATGCTAGCTAGGGGCAGAGGCCTAGCTTAGGTTTATTGAAGACTAATCAAGACATGACCCGGAGCAAGCAGCTGACATCCAGACTAAAATTAGAGAAGCAAGTTTCAACACAGACAGAGGGAGTCAGTCAAGAACTAAAAAAAGAACAGTAGTCCAGTACACATAGAAGAATATCAAGTAGAAAAACATAATGACCCAGACAGGCCCCTATAAAATCCATTGATCCAGAAACCATGACTCTGACAAAGTACAGAGTTCTTGGAATCAGAATGCCTCAGATCCAGTCCAGAATTGAAAACTCACAACATATTTGACCTCATGATAAAACTTTAACAGATGAGGAGTTGCTTCTTATGGATGAACAAAGAAAGTAGTTTCTTGAGATAGAATCTACTCCTGGTGAAGATACTGAGAACACTGTTAAAATGACAACAAAGGATTTAGAATAGTACATAAATTTAGCTGATAAAGTGGCAGCAGGGTTTGAGAGGATTGACTTCAATTTTGAAAGAAGTTCTACTTTGGGTAAAATGCTATTATTCAACAGCATTGCATGCTACAGAGAAATATTTCATGAAAGGAAGAGTCCATCGATGTGGCAAACTTCATTGTTCTGTTTTGCATTTTAAAAACTTAAAAAAGAAATGTGCTCAAAAAAATTTATTGTTGTCTTCTTTTAAGAAATTGCCACAGCCACCAAAACTTGCAGCAACTTCCACCCTGATCAGTCAGCAGCCATCAACACTGAAGCAAGACTCTCCACCAGCAAAAAGATTATAACCCACTGAAGGCTCACATGATCATTAACATGTTTAAGAAATAAAGTATTCTTAAATTGATATATGTATATTTTTTAAATATAATGCTATCGCACACTTACCTGACTACAGTATAGTGTAAGCATAACATTTATATACACTAAGAAACCAAAACTTCACAAGTCATTTTATTGTAATCCTCTCTTTATCGGGCCAACCTGGAATAGAACCTACAATATCGCCAAGGCATGCCTATATATAGTGGTAGTTTTGCATTGCTCTCACTCCACTGACCTAAGTAAATAAAGAAATGAGTAATACTGAAAAAATTTGTAACTGAGAACAATTCTAATCATCTACAAAATATGTATCATCTACAAAATGGAGATAGAATTAAACATTTGACCTATGTCTTCTTCTCCTTGAGTTACATAAGTAGACATTTCTAAGACAAATCCCCTGAAAAGTCAACAAGAGTACAGTAAATAATAGTTCTGCAAGAGGTTTTTGGATTCCTTTCAAATATTCTCTCTCTCTCTCTCTCTCTCTCTCTCTCTCCCCCCCCTCCCCCATGGGCTATTTAAAACATTTGTACAACCTGCCCACATTGTCTATTATCCCAAAATATGAAAATAAAATAATCCCTAAATATATTCACCCTTTGAGACTGCTGAACTTTCAAATATTGAAAAATAAAACCCTGAGTGGCAGGAGTGGGAAATGGAGGCAGTCAAGTTCATTATCAACCTGCCCTTTTGTCTTTTGTACAGGTACAATGAACTTAAAGGTCTCAAGAGAGAACAAAATCTAGGAAAATTGAAAGTTACAACTTCAAGCAGTTTCCATCAAACCACTTTCTTCTCAATTTGCTATATGCACCCAGCCAACCCCTTTAATGAAGGGGAAAATCCATTATTTCACCAGTACAGTGGGAAATAGCAAAGCAAAGATTTCTACCTCTAAGAAGAAAAACTGCAAACTGCTTGACTTGGTGAATATTCAGGCAGTCAATAGATAATTTGAAATTGCACCTTTTTATAGTTAAACATAAAAATGCACCCTAAAACAAATGTGTTCATGGTGTATTCTTATCTAAAGTGTCAAGTTCTCCACGGACTCACTGCTCTTCTCAAATCAGCATTCTGAAATACTTGGCGTAGATCACCTAACCTTCAATACAATTCATCCCAGAGCAGACTTTATTATGTGCTTTTCTATAGGGTTTTTAATTTTTTTTTAAATCCAGCTAAACATTTATGTCTACCATGTTGTAGCATAATAAAAGAAAAAACGCACTGTGAAAAAGCTTTTGTGTTAAGGCACAAGCTCAATTTGGTTCACTTTCCATCTCTTGTGTTGCCCTTCAAGAAGGAAATCATAATTTGAGGGTGAACCTTGCTTATCTCTAACAAAGTTTCTTTCCATTGTTCCTGTACTCCCATGGCTATTGTGATTTTAATTTAAATTAATATCACTCTATTTGACCTATATATTGCATAAGGCAAAAAGACTGTTTGCTTTCAGGGAATCTGCAATTATATAAGATGATATGATCATTCAACACAATTGAAAATCTCAAACATGAATTATTTACATGTTTCTGCCTTTTCAAAAAAGTAATGTTTGGATTAGATGTGGTATGTGTGGCGTTTGGGGATTGTGGTTTGGTTTTTATTTTTATTTGTTGTTTTTTTCCTCAGAAATCTCAGCCTTTTGGGTTATAAACAGCTATGAACAATCAAAATACCAAGCAATGAATAATTCTTCATTCAATTCTTTTGCCTAGAGCCCAGTAGTGGTAGCACAAAACCTAATGGCAAAGGATGTTTTGAAACAAATAACTTCTGTTAAATTTTTTAAAATTATAAAAGTATCATTTGCACCAAGGTTAGAAAATATACCTCCAAAACAACCATAATTTACTACCTAGAAACTATTACCACTTTTAAAAATATATTTTTTATAAACAGAGGGACACCAATAATATTGAAATCTTCAATTAACTACAATGCTCAAAGGAGAAGTGTGATGAGTTGGAAAGTTTTCTCAAATGTCATAATATATATATTGTTTTTGAAACCAGGAAAATAAGAGATAAAATGCAGTTATCTGTCCAGCTCAATAATTTATAAACAATGAATTAATGAAATCTAGAATCACATTTATGACTCAGAAACTTGCAGTACTCTGAATCATTGGGGTGAAAATCAATTTTTATGGTAAAGCAGAAGTTATAAAAGGGATAGAACAGGGCTTGAATATGCACATGCTCCCAGTGGAACCACATGGGTAATATAAAAAAGCAGGTACGAGGCCGGGCGCTGTGGCTCACGCCTGTAATCCTAGCACTCTGGGAGGCCGAGGCGGGAGGAATGCTCAAGGTCAGGAGTTCGAAACCAGCCTGAGCAAGAGCGAGACCCCGTCTCTACTATAAATAGAAAGAAATTAATTGGCCAGCTAATATATATAGAAAAAATTAGCCGGGCATGGTGGCACATGCCTGTAGTCCCAGCTACTCGGGAGGCTAAGGCAGTAGGATTGGTTGAGCTCAGGAGATTGAGGTTGCTGTGAGCTAGGCTGACGCCACGGCACTCACTCTAGCCTGGGCAACAAAGTGAGACTCTGTCTCAAAAAAAAAAAAAAAAAAAAAAGCAGGTACAAATAGCCTGTCTATAAAAGACAACCAACAGGTACTACTCAACTCTAATTGCTGCCATGCAAAAAAAAAAACAGCCCTGGTGTTATCATATTCTCCTACTTCTTGTTGTTGTTTCCTCAAGAGAAGCCAGAAATCTTTGTTTTTATGTGAAATCTCCCAATTTAAAATTTTTCATTTAAACAGAAATGTTTAGAACATATAGGCCAATCTTTATGACAATGAGCCTAATTTGGCCTGTTTGTTACCAATTTGCAGTCCTGATTATCAGAGATTGGAAATAATCTGGGTCAGACCTAAATCATATTCTTGATTTGTAGAACAGCGCTAGACAGATAGTAAGCTTCTATAAACCTAACTGAATATTGATAGAGACTTAGGAGTTCACTAAATAGTAGGCAGATTGATGCCATCCCCCAACCTACACAGAGATGTGCATGCCACAATCCCCAGAACCTACGCATATGTTACCTTACGTTGCAAAAGAGATTTTTCCAATGTGATTAAAGTTAAGGACCTTGAGATGGGTAGATTATCCTAAATCATCCTGGTGAGCCCAACCTAATTGAATGAATCCTTAAAAATAGAAGAGGAAGGCAGAAGAGTAGGTAAGGGAGCTGTGATCTGAGAAAGACCTATCTCACTTTTGCTGGCTTTGAAGATAAAAGAAGGGGACCACAAGCCAAAGAATGCAGTGGCCTCTAGAAGGTGGAAAGGCAAGGTAATGCCTCTAGAGCTTCCAGGAAGGAATATAGACCTGCTGACACCTTGATTGTAACACAGTGAGACCCATATCAGACTTCTGACCTACAGAACCATGAAATTAAAAAAAAAAAAAAAAAAAAAAAAAGACTGTGTTGTTTAAGCCACTAAGTTTGGGATAATTTGTTACAGCAATGATAACACCCTAATATACTGACCCTATTTTGACATTTTACAGATCAGAAAAATAAGGTCCACAGTGTGTGTAAAGACAAAGCTAGGAAGCAAATACATCCTAACAGTCACTGTCCAGTAATCTTCCCACTGTATCAACCTATCTTGATTGCTTTTGTGTTTGCCTTTATGTAATTTTCTCATAAGGGCAGAATAAATAGCATGCAGAGAGAAAGAGGGAGAGAAAAACCTTCTGTTTAACTAGAACTTGCTTGAATAGTAACATTTGGTTTGGGATTCAGAGCTAGATAAGAGGACAAGTTGGTAAAAGAAAAAGGAGATGTATTCAGTTTAAAAACACAAAGCTACCCCAAACATATAAAATCAGCATACCTTTTTATTGTTACGTAAATGCCTGCCTTTAATCCTTTGCTGTCTAACCAGTTTGGAATTTGCTGAAATTAGAACAGTTTGAGCATGAGTTGCTCGTCATGGTGGCCCTAGAGGATTTGTAAGGATCCCATGGATTATGCACACTTTCTGTTGGCTTAGGTGTCAACCATCTGCAGCATAACTGGAGCTGTGATATGCCTGCCGAGATCATGATTACAATCACAGCTCGATGGCAACAGCAATGCCAGAATCAGCAGCGTGAAGGACATGAGAGCTCAAGCCTGCTTGGAAAATCTGTCCACATTCACTTCTGCTTCCCCTCATGGTGTACAGCAGAAGACCAGCACTGGCGCCACACACAGACTTCTCCCAAAGGTCCTACAAGTGGGGCCAGTGCTGCTGGCACCTGAGCACTGATGCAAAAGATCAGTTGGCAGGGCCAGGAGACGTTTTTGCTTTGGGTCCTAAAAGTCCACAAGTATCCCACTCCTTTTCTATAAACAACCTATAGGTTGTTCTTTCAGGCTGTCCTTGATGTTCATTTCAGCCAGATTTCACCAGGAAAAATATTCTGGGATGAGTGAAGAAAGTGAAGAAAACCAAGCATATAACATAGGTTGTCCTGCTTCTCAAAATGGCCAAAACTGACCACAGCTCCAATGTTCTCTTGCACTTCGAGCTGCTCTAAGCAAAAGCATATCAGTGCCTATGTTTCAACCCAGATAAACAAGTGAAGGGTAGTGTGGTTACCCTTCCTTTCATAAAAACTGATCTGGAGGGTACCTGAAAGTACCCTTTCCTTGGGCCAGGTAGAAGGAGCACACTGCTCAGCACAACCTCCAGAACATGATGGAGAGAGCTGAGATAATATAACAAAGCAATGCTGGCCACACTGTAAATTCCATCTTATGATGTTCCAGACCACTTCAGCTCCCAGTAACTGCCTCTATCCTCTGAGTTCAAACCCTAACACCTCAAGTATCCCTCTATGTGCATTGTCAGTGAAGGAAACGTAATTCGAAGTGGCCAAAGCAAAAAAGATAATTATTGATAATTACAAAATTGAAAAAAATCCACAACTAAAATGCCAACTTCTGGTACAGGTGGTGCTCAGGCAAGGTCATCAGAAAGCTATCTCTCTCTAGCCCCTGGCTCTGCTTTCCCCCTATGTGGCTCCATTCTTACCCAAGTGGTAGCAAGATAGCTACCAGCAGCTTTCAGCTTAAATTCTAGCAGCCCCAGCAGAAAAGCATGCCTCATTTCCAACAATCCTAACAAAAGTTATAGAATTGAGTCTCCGACTCCAAATAACCTGGCTTGACCACATGCCCATCCTTAAACCTATCACCAGAGCCAGGGTGATGCAACTGCCTGTCAGGCCATGACAGGATTCTCCTAGATGTATAATAGCAATAGATCGGTTCTACCCAAACCACATAGTGCAAGAGTAGTTTGTTTCTTCAAGGAAAATCAAAGTGCTACTTAAGGAAGAAAAGGGAATGAATGCAGAGCTGGCAAAAACAACCAAAGTCCAACTGTGCCCAAATCCAGGGCCAGAATGATGGCAGTAGCTCCATTAGAGGAGGGGACTCATGAATGTGTTTTCCCTTCTGTTTTCAAACTTCTGTAATGCTATTACATTGTCCTTATTTTTTTAATGGGGATGCACAGCATAGAGTAAAAAAATAGAAAAAAGAAAAGCAATGCTAAGTTTCAAATAAATGAAATGTATATGCCATAACGTAAAGGCCAAGGGTTTATCTGAAGAATATCTTCAGAATAAGATATTCTCCCATTTGTAATAGATGCTATCCTTTTCGATGTCTCTCCATGTGTACGATCTCTTTAGATCAGTTTTAAAAATCGCTCCTCTGAAGATGACCAACTAAGACAAACATCATCAAGAACTGCCTTCCAAATGATTTCTGCTTCATTAAATTGTATTGTTCTGAAACCATGAGCATAATTCCAAAACAATTCAAGGTAAAAGTATGTGATATTTTTAAAAAAGCAAAGAAAAAAATACTTCAACTGGGTTCTAAATGATGTGGTACGAGATCTAGTACTGCAAAGTTTCTTAGCCTAGTACATCCAAGACCCTCCTTGATCTAGCCCCAACTTGTCTCTCTAGTACACCCAACCATGTATGCTATACTCATTAACACTGGTCCATTTCTATTCAAGCAACCTACCATGCATTCTCGTGACTCCTGTTTTCTTCCACCCAGTTCACTGACTGGGAAATGCCTTCAGCCTATTCTTTGCCTATAAAACCCTTTTCAGAAAAGCCAACATCACTAATCATTAAGGAAATGCAAATTAAAACCACAATGAGATACCACCTTACCTCAGTCTGAATGGCCATTATTAAAAAGGGAAAAAATAGATGTTGGCATGGATATAGTGTAAAGGGAACACTTACATACTGTTGGTGAGAATGTAAATTAGTATAACCTCTATGGAAAACAGTATGGAGATTCCTCAAAAAACTAAAAGTAGGCCTACCATTCGATCCAGCAATCCCACTACTGGGTATCTACCCAAAGGAAAAGAAGTAATTATATCAAAAAGACACCTTTGCCCATATGTTTATCACAGCACAATTCACAACTGCAAAGATATGGAAATCAACTGATGAATGGATAAGGGAAATGTGGTAGGGGTGTACACACACCCACACACACACACATGCATATATATATTTGAGTACTATTCAGCCATAAAAAGGATGAAACAATGTCTTTTGCAGCAACTTGGATGGAACTGAAGGCCATTATCCCAAGGGAAGTATTTCAGGAATAGAAACACCAATACCGCATATTCTTTCTTATAAGTGTAAGCTACACGATGGGTATACGTGGTCATACAGAGTGGTATAATGCACATTGGAGACTCAGAAGGGAGCAAGGTGGGAGAGGAGTGAGGGATTAAAAATTACCTGTCTGGTACAATGTACACTATTAGGGTGAGAGGTATACTAAAAATGCTGACTTCACCGCTATACAATTCATCCATGTAACAAAAGGCACTTATATCACCTAAATCTATTGAAATATTAATACATTTAAAAAAATAAAGATGCTATTATATACCTAAGAAAAGAAAAAAAAAGAAAAAAAAAAAAAAAAAAAAGGCCAACTCAAACCCACATTTGCTGGGAAACATTCCCTGACCCTCTTGTTAAGTTCTATGAGCTCTCAAAACCCATCTCTGACCCTTATTTCATTCTGCCTTATATTATAGTTAGTTATGTGCTCATAGTGGGCAAGGCTCTATAATTTTCTACATATCTCTTCCCCACCCTAAAGATTGCAACTGAATTGCTTATTTTATTTTATGTATTGTATCAGTAAGTAATACAAGGCCCATAGAAAAGAAGATAGAGTTATTCCTCCAAAAACTACAGAAAGGAAAATGGAGAGCAAATCTTTGGTATTATGCACATAATGTTTTCCAGAGAAATTTATCATTTTATTTCCTTCTCCTAGAGGCAAAAGTGAAGAGAAAAATGACGATGACCCATACTAAATGAGAAAAAAAAGGTTTAAGAATGAAACTGAGCTCTCCTCACTATAATCTGATCTTAGTAATCATCTGAAATAGGGAGTAGAGTTAAAAATAAAGCTCTCACCCAAAAGGCAGCCAGAATACAGCCCAGTAAGGCTGAGCCAGCTTCTTTCCAGAGATACTTCCCACATGGTTAGACACAGCCATACAGAGTCCTCTGGGCCAGAGTCTGAAGTTAATTAGGGAGTGTGGAAAGAAGCAGTGAGACTTTTAACAAAAGAGCCACTACAAACCATAGCATTAATATTATGCCTCTTCAAAATGCTAGAGTTCCTTTCTCACCTTCAAGCATCACCACACTGACAAATATGGAAAAGGAGAGTTTGGGGTGATGAAAATTTCATGAGCCATGGGATGTTTCTGTGATTTTCAGCATTAGAACACTTATTTATTTATTTTTTTTTTACAGGAAAACAGCAGGGAAAGGCACATGTTTTATTTTTCCATAGGTATAACTTGTAAACCTCTAACTCAGCTGCCCTTTGACTACTTTTAAAGTGCTTTTCTTCTGAGAGAAATAACACCCATTTAGGTTTTCCATCAAGCTTGGGTGATAAAATAGATACTTTTACAAAGTACATCACCAGAAAGTAGGCTCATTGTAAATGGTGAGATATGTCAGGGGAAGACAGCCCAGACTTTCTCCGACTCTAAAAGTGACGTTTAACTACCTAATATCAGACATCATTGCAGCAGCAATTTCTAAAAAGCCTAACCCCAACTCTCATCAGTTAACAGACAGGACACAGATGTGTCCTATGCATCTGGCAGGAGCAGGGAAAGCCCTGATTGTGTGAATATTTTTGCTACTATTGAATTCCTGCTCATGTTTTCATAGAATCTCAACATTGATTATCTTAAAGATAATGTAGCCAAACCTTTAGCTTACAGATCACAAACTTGTAGGTCACCTTTTTTTTTTTTTCTTTATTTGAGACAGGGTCTCACTGTGTCTCCTGGGCTAGAGTGCAGTGGCATCATCACAGTTCACTGCAACCTCAAGCTCCTGGGCTCAAGCAAGCAATCCTCCTGCCTCCGCCTCCCAAGTAGCTGGGAGTACAGGCACATGCCACCACACCTGGCTAATTTTTTTAAATTACTGTTTGTAGAGATGAGTGTCTCACTATGTTGCTCAGGCTGGTCTCAAATTCCTGGCCTAAAGCAATCCTCCTACCTGGGCCTCCTGAAGTGCTAAGATTACAGGCACAAGCCACTACAGCTGGCCTAAAATTTCTATAATTATTTACAATAGTGACTTCAAGTGTGTATGTCAATTTGTTGGCAATATTGATCATGATTCTTCATATATAAACAATACTTTATAATTTACAAAACACTGTTTCATACATATTATTTAAATTCTTATAGTGTTTCTGCTAATTATTCCGTGCTTACCTATCCCCCAAATTATAGTATTTCTTAAAAACACAAAAATATTTTAAATCCTCTCAATTTATTTTTAAATAGTAAAATAAAATGTTTTTCCTTTTAAAGAACAAAAGAATTATAGGATTATATTTCAGGAATCAGAGTGCTTAACTAATTCATTTTAGCAACACATACTTATCAAAGACCTATAATAGCATTTCAAATTTTCAAGCCTTAAATGCAAAAATATGATTTTACTCTAGAGTTAGTCATGAATCACAATTGAAGGGTGTTTAATAGACACATACAAACATCAAGCAATCTTAACCAATGTGCCATATTTCAAATTATATGGTATATGCAGAAGATAGGACAGCACTACTGAGGAGAGGACAGTCAATAAAAGACCAAAAGTACAGGAAAGAATGAATGGGTGAAGAAGGTATTGTAACAATCGAAAATTCACATTTCCCAAAACCCAGCAGAAATGCCCAAGGAAAAATAGGCAAATTCCTTATGTGGTATAATTTTGGAAGCCATGAAGAAGCTAACAAAGGCATTCCCTTAGATGCTTCCATTCAACTACTAATGTGTGTAATTCTACCAGAAAAATATCTCTTCTATTTGAGGATTTGGCCCTCTTTAATTCTCATCCTTTTTGGGACAGACTGGAAAACATAAGATGTGCAATACGAGCTGCTCTTAGCCACCTATATTCCATGAAACTGGCAGTCTACAAGAGAGACATTTTTGAAGGTGAAGAGCTGATAATGAAGTAATGATAGCATATATTAAGTTTATACACTCAGCATTTTATAGCTACCATATCATTAGTCCCCACATCAGTTCTCTGAGTTAGGTATTCTTAACCATATTGTATACATATGGAAGCCAAGGCTCAGAAAAGTTAAGTCATTTACCCAAGGCTCAAGGAGAACAAATAAAGAATCTGGGGTCAGAGCTGTACCATCACGAAAGCTAAATTTATGCTACACTGATGCTGAGGCAATGGCCTTGGGCTCCCTAAAAACGAGACACAGTATTGAAAGAATTAATTGCTGAAGCATGACTGACTACAGGTGAACCCAAGGTCTCAATCTGGAAGAAACGCAGGGAGACTAAGAAGGAAAAAGTTTCTCTCCTCTCTTCCTTTCCCCTCTTTTCACTTATCTTCTCTTTTCTCTCTCCTCTCTCTCTCTAACACACACACACACAAAGAAATACACACAAACACACACACACACGTAGGCATGCGTGTGTACCTCCCACTTAAATTCAAAGGGCATGGTTAAAGAGATAGAAAACTTAAACCAGCAATGCATTTATAATTACACCTCCTAATTCTTCAAGATCCTGCCATGACAAGTGTACATATTTGCAGAGACAAAGGGGATTGAGTGTAAGGAGAATTATAATTTATGGCAAGAAGAAGGTTGTCAAAAAATAAAGGGCACTGAACTTTGCCTCAGATTTCAACAAAAGACACAAGCATGTGGGAAGCTCCCTAAATATAACTGATGTTAAAATCTAATCAGGTCTGGAACAATGATATTTTCTAGTTTTGCCAAGCAAAAATGTTAGATAATTTAATACTGATATTAATAAAGATCAAGGGAGTGGTTATTTGACTTTCACATTGTTAGGGACTTTCCTAGAGGGCTTTTTAATATTCTTAAACAACAGCATTTCATCCAGGAGGAGAGTTTTAGAGACCACAAAGTAAAACTAAATCATGCAAAATGTACTGTTCAACTAGTTCTGACTGTACTGTGCGAATTGTCAAGGTAGCAAAGAGAAAATAGTTTTAAATCTGAATACTTACACATATCACAAACGTTGATAACAGTAGTGTTAGAAATGACTGAAATGCAGAGGAAAAAAACAACAGTCCTAGAATATGACAGACTCAAAGTCACTGAAAGTACCATAGTCAGTCTGATTGATGGTGCTAATATCTACCACCAATCACATTTCATGAGGCTCGCAACAGTGTTTTTCTTTATAAATAAAAGAAATTTATTTATAAATTTTAACTCCTGAAAAACTAGAAATAACCAGAGTCCTACAATAGAAGAAAAGGAGCAAGTTTTAATGAAAAAAATCACTTTGACCAAATTTTACTCTTTGTTCTCCTTGGTGCTCTTGGACCAACCATTCCCTGTCTTATGTACCATGTATTTTTACCTACAAAATAAGGAGGTTGAACCAGATAAACTCTGGACTCTAATATTCTCTGATTTTATAAGGCATCTTTGATGGAATTTTGTAAAATCCACTCTATTTAAATGCTTCTATACCATCAATTTAAAACATTAACTGATTAAAAACTAAAATCACAGCCTGTGCTCAGAAGTGTTCCTCAAAAGGGGTTACTCAGAATTCTGCTTTTCTTAGAGCATACCACATGAAGTTTATTCCTACATATCCTACTAATCTCTGGTGGATATAGAATGAGTCAACAATAACAACTAAAAACAAAAAAAACAAAAAAAAAAAAACATTTTTTTTTAAGAACGCCTGGGAATTTCTGTGACAATTAAATTCTTTATTCACGCCACATGACTGCCAGATTAACTAGCATTTCGCTGCCCTCTCTTGGTAGATTCTGAGATAACAGAAGCTGATTTCTTTGCAGGGATTGGAATTTGGTTTCAGGCTTCAAGAAAATACTCTGATTCTTGCCAGTAGGAGAAGCTACTTAATAAGGCAAGTGTAAATATAATCTGTAATATTTAAAAGTTAGTGATTTGTTGCTTTCAAGGTTGGTGTCCTCAGAGGTGAAGAGTAACGTGCAGAAAACCTATTAGGAAGACGTCTGGAGATCAGGTCTTCCTCTGGAAGAAGGGAAGAAAGAAAGAAGGGGCTAGGTTGGAATGTGGTTCCAACTAGAGCTTTAGTCGACCCCACAGAGAGCTCTGAAGCAGGCTGGTGCTTTAGCTGTACTGAGTTGGCACAAGAAGATGGGCCTTCACAGCCTCACATCAACTAGTCATTGGATACAGGCTTCCCCTAGGAAGGGGCCATGACCCTGAGCAAGGTGACCCTGTCCAAGGCAAATTTCTGGAGAGGGCTGACAGCAGAGAACTATTAGCTAGCAGTGGTCTTAGAATCTAAAGGAATAGAGCCTTCTATCCTGAAGGACAACTTAGGTGTGGTATCTGTTATATAATTACTCTATACTATCTTTACTAACTCATTTCTTAATAAATGTCATTGAAAACATCATCTTTCAATAGTCACAAAAATCAAAGGTAGAGAAGGGGATAGGTAAATTCACACCTAACAGGTACAATGCACACTAACTGACTAAAGGGCACACTTACAACTTCGACTCAAACTGTACAAAAGCAAATTATGTAACCAAAATGTATGTACCCACATAAAATTCTGAAATAAAAATAAATCAAAGTCAAAAAATACAGGAAATTGTACAGCCATTTTGGAAAGCAATTTGGCAGTTTCTTTAAAAATTAAATTTACCAGATCTTCTAATTTCACTCCTCGGTGAGAGAGAAATGAAAACGTTTGCCCACGTAAACACTTGTACAAGAATGTTCATAACAGCATTATTAATAATAGGGAAAAAAGCATTCAAAGGTCTATCAACTGTTGAATGGATAAAAAGAATGTATTATATCCATAGAATGGAATATTTAGCAATAAAAAGGAAAAAAGTACTGACACATACATGCTGTAACATGGATGAACATCAAAAATATGCAAAGTAAAAAAAAAACCCCAAAGCAAAAGACTACACACTATATGATTCCATTTGTATTAAATGTCTAGAAAAAAATATACAGAGAAAGTAGACCAAGGATTGCCTGAGGCTGGAGGTGGAAACAGGGAGTGACTGCAAATGGGTATGAGCAATCTTTTGGAAGTGAGAGAAATGTTCTAAAATTGAATTGTGGTGATGGCACCACTTTGTAAATGTACTAAAAATCCTTGAATTGTATACTTAAAATGAGTAAATGTTATAGTAAGTAAATTATGCTCAATAAAGCAGAAAAGAGGAAGAAAGGGAAGGAGAGAGGAAGGGAGGGCTCATCATCATGCCCCTGGGTGACATAATCTGATCAGTGTGTCTTTGTTGTTGTTTCCTGAACAGAGGACAAGGGGTTAAAATAACAGCCTAGTCTGCATCTGTCAGAGTATGTCAGATCAGCAGGTCCCCGAACCTCAATGTTAGAAACGAAATTCATTTTGGGGAAGGCACACCATAGATGGGGCTCATAAACAGTATGACAGATAACTCCCTAAAGCAGCTGGTAGGAGACTGGCCTGTCAGTCATACTAAAAACAAACAAACAAACAAACCACTCTAAGATAGATACATTCAATGTATCTCTAAAATCTCTATCTTCACCCAGTCTGGCAAATGGAACTGTTCTCCTTCACTTCTACATATATACATAGGCTTAATAATATCACGTTTGACATTATTTCCCCCTTTAAGATTGTCTCTGATGTTCATTTTTACCCAATTCCACCAAGATACAAAATATATAGAGAGAAAAGGGAGAAGTGAGGATGGGGAGGAGAAGAATCTAACCTTCATTGAAAGCATATTATATTCAGCACTGTTCCAGGTACTCGTTATATATTATATCACTTAGTTGAACTCTAATTCTGTGAGGGAAATATTATTCTTATTTAATGAATAAGAAAGCTGAGGCTCAAAGGATTAAGCAGTTCATCTGAAGTCATCCAGGATGGTAATAAGATGACCATAGATAAAACTTGTATAAAACTTTATACAAGACAATACACAAATATCAGACTACTTTGTTTTTTTGGAGTTATGCAACCAGACTCTGCCCCTATGAATAGAGATGGGGTTTCTCCTGAAGAAACCAAATACTCCAATGTAAAACATCATGGGAAGAAGTTTTTCCTACAGCTGGAAACAAATATCTAGAAATAAAAAACCTTCTCTCTGGTCACTTTGCCTAGGAGACCAAAGCTGAGAGAATTGCCAAGGGAGATGAGCTGCTCCTGGCCACATAGAGGAAGGACAGAGGAGAATAGGAAGCTGGCCTGGAGTCATGGGTTGGCTCTCTAGAAGTAGATGCTGAGATGGTAATTAGGGTACAAGATGTTTATTAAGGAACACCACCAGTGAAAGGATGAGCAAGGAGGAGGCAGAACTGGACAAAGGAAAAAGTTCAAATGTCATGGAACCCTGAGAAAGCCCTGACCAACCCAGTGGGCAACTCTGGAGCATGCAATATCCATCAGAGTTGTCTTGTGATGCATCTCTGTGTCCATCTCTGTGTCCAAACCGAGGGTGGACCTAACGAGAAAGATTACCTAAGAGAAAGCAAGAAAAAGAATTTAACTAGAGGAAAACCTCAAGGTATGAGTTAGAGCACACAGAAAGACCAAGACCCCATAAGAAGAATAGAGGGAAGTGGAGGAAAAGAAATAGGAGATAGAATAGACAGGAATGCTATCCAAAGGAAACCAGACAGACACAGTAGGACCTTCGATTAAACTAAAAATGAAAAACATTTATGTCCTTTACATCCAGAAGAGCTCAATAGAACCAGCATAAATGAGAATGACTTCACATGTTCCATTTATCATTCAGCATAATAATCTTTGAATGGACAGTCATACTGCAACAGAGAGATATTGGCAGTGTTAGAATAGCTCCACTAAAAAATAGGCCAAAACACAGGTCAGTAGGGTCTAGGAAGAGCTTCCTCTGAGGATCCATCATTTCTAGGCAAGTACACTTGAGCAGGGGCCATCCGAAGTTTTAAGGTATTGATATGGTGATTTATTCATCACTATCATCATCATCCTCATGTTTTCATCACTAGTAAAAAAATGTACGCATGTTGGAGTACAGTAATCATCAAAGGGAAAAATTTTATAAAGAATGCTTGACCTACAAAATGAATTTCTTGTTCTGCTGCAACATAAGAAAGTATTTTGGTCCCAAGTATTTAAAGACGTTCATTGGACACCCATACCTGCTTATTTGTCTGATGTTTTTGGCAGTTTTAACTTTCTTAATATTTCCATAAAAAGAAGGACTGCAATATCTTTTTGGATAACAGATGAGATCAAAAGACAAAAGCAAAATTTAAAACCCTGGAACAACATATCATGACATGTTCTATAACTTATCAGTAATTACCAGTGAAAATAAAAAAAATTAAAAATAGAAAAAAAGAAAGAAAAAATAGAATAATTATCAGTGAAGCAGGTGATAATCTTGATGTTGTACCAAACACCTCATTAATTTGATAATACTTTTGAATTTTTGTTTTCCATTAAAAGGAGATTCATTCAGAGGAAAATTCATGAATTTTAAATTTATGACTTTCATTAAAAGGTCATTTAAATTTGGCAAATAAACAGACAAATGAGGCTATAATTTTAAGGGATAAATTGGTAGAATTAACTACTAATGAAAAATTGAAGACGAATTTTGAAAATACAGTATCATTTGCTTGATTTTGAGCAAAATTTTAAAAGAAATATCCTAAGCTTGCTAAATTTGTTTTAAAATCTTTTCTTACATAGCTATCAAATACTTCTGTGAGACTGGTCTATTGGGAGTGTTATTAAAACAGACCACAGAAACAATTTTTATATATATTATCTCCTAAAAGTAGCATTGTCATCAATCCAACCAAGATTACATAAATCAACAAGCAAAAATCAAGCTTGTCACAATGAAAACATTAAGCCTTGATGTACATGGTTATTTTTTCAGAGTATATTAATAAAAGCAAACATTGTTTCACTCATAATGTTTTGTTTAGTTATGATGATGGAACAACAAAAACTTATAAATGCAATGGAAATTCTCTATATCAGCTGCTCCCAAACTTTTTGACCCCTTTTACATCTGAAAAATGAGGATACTGGACCATACTTTAATATCACTGCTCTATAGTAATCATCGAGGCTTTGTATTTTGTATGCATTTTTAATTTTATTTTTCTGATAATTTTTTTATTGCATTTTACAAAAGTATTGGTCTGCAAAGGGTTGGACATTTTTTAAAAAACAAAACAAACCCTGATTCTTTCACCACAGATAGCTGGAGAAAAATTGCTCTAATTCAACACTGCATAAATAAGTTAGACATTTCTATTTTAACACTGAATGATTCATCAGCTACTTCATTTGACAGATTACGTTTATTAGTATTACACTGAAGTACTATATGAAAGTCTTGATAACCTAAAAGAGCTCATTAAAAACAGGTATGTGAAAAAATCATCTAAATGCTCTTAACCTTTTTATTCTGTCAATTCACAATTTCAAAATGTAAAAATAAAAAGATCAAGGCCTTTTACAAGCTCATATATGTGTTTTTAATAGCTAAAAGAATGGAAACAACCTACATGTGAATAACAAATAAATTAAGATACATCCATATAACAAAATACTATAAAGCCATGAAGAAGAATGAAGTAGATTTATGTGTGCCAATGCACAACTATCTGCAAGGTATATTGAAAAGTACAGAAGCAATTTACAAAGAATATATGCTATAATCCCATTTATATGAGAAAAAACTGGGGAGAGGCAATTGAGCTATGACTGCATTCTCTGTGGGAGGTGGAGGTTCATCATAGCAGAGCTAGAGGCAATAAATGCAAAAACATAAAACCATTTTGTGTTTATACCCTGAGAAGAGACTTATAATATGAATCAAGTTACATATGCCACCTCTGCAGGCTGTAAGATAATTTTTTAAATGGGGTTACTTTTTCCCAGCTCCTGGCTTTATTTACGAAGCCCATTTCCTAAGATCCTGAACTTTAGGATACATAAAAATTAGTGTACCAGATGGTATACACACCAAAAAACTGCATGTACTATAATTTTATGAGATATTTTAAAGAATTTTTAAAGTTAATTTTTGCTATATCGTAAAGCTAACTTTAAAGAATCCTTAAAGCTGTATTCTTTAAAGGATGTGACAATAAAAACATATACATAAGAGATGACACCAGCCATCTGTAAAGAACAATCCAATTTTGAAAATCACTAAGAGAGTAGATTTTAAGTGTTCTCACCACACAAAAAAAAAAAAATGGTAAATATGTAAGGTAATGCATTTGATGTAAGGTAATAGCTTTATTGAGCCATTCCGCAATGTATACATATTTAAAGCATCATGTTGTACCTGATAAATATATACAATTTGTGTCAATTAAAAGTTAAATTTAATTTTTTAATAAAACAATTCCAAGAGGCATTTTTAAAATGCACTGCTAATGAAACCAAAGAGTTAATCAAGAACATCCTGGAGTTTTAAAAAAGCTTGTGTATTAGTTCATGAGGCTACCCTAAAAACATACCACAGACTAGGAAGCTTTAACAATAGAAATATATTGTTCAACAGTTCTATAGGCTAGAAGCCCAAGATCAAGATGTATGCTGGGCCACACTTCCTCTGAAGGCAGAGAAAGATCTGTTTCAGGACTCTCTCCTAGCTTCTGGTAGTTTGTTGGCTTGTGGTAACATAACTCCAATCTTCAGATGGCATTCCCCTTTTCTGTGTGTGTGTGTGTGTGTGTGTCTGTCTGTCTGTCTCTGTGTTGAAATTTCCCCTTTTTAAAAGGACACAGTCATGTTGGATTAGGGCCCATCCTAATAATCTCATCTTAAACTTGATCATTTGCAAAGACCCTATTTCCAATCACATTTATAGGTACTGGGGTTAGGACTTCCACATCTTTCGGGGGGGAGGGGTACATAGTTCAATCCTTGATGGCTTGTCAAGTGGAAAATCAGGGAATGGGAACTCTGGGGATGGAGGAAGTCATGTGTAATAGAACAGGAAAGAAGAAAGCTGCACAGTAGAAGAGCCTAGATCATGAAAAGTATCACATGCCCTTTGAAGCGCATCCTCTGTGCAGCTGATACAAGCCATAGAAAGACCACCCTGTTAGCAGTGTGAAGAATAGATGTACAGGAGCTACACTACAGACAAGGAGAATATCTGCGAAGTTACTGTAGTTTCAATTCAGGGAACAGATGATGGAAAGGGCTGATTTCACTACAGGAGAGAGAAAACATCAGAGAAAAGGAAAGAGAAACTGACATACATTCATTGCCCACTCTATGCTACTAGCTGTAAATTACCTCATTTAATCCTCATAGTAACCTTATGCCATTGGTGCTGTTACTTCCATTTTTACAAAGAAGTTAACTTCGGCCCTCAAGTTTAACCCAAGGTCACACACTTACCAAGTAGCAGAGCTAGCATTCAAACAGAGGCTTGTCTAACCAAAAAAGCCAAAAAATCTAGGGAAATTGTTTATAGTTCATGGATGAGAAAAAATAATTAGAATATCAATTATAAAGGTTCAGGACTATCTACATACTAAGTAAACTTTGGGGGGAAAACAGAGGGGGTGGGGAGAATAAATATATATATTTACAGAAAGAAAATTGGAAGGATTTACAAGAAACTAATAAAGTTATTACCTGGATGGCAGAGTGTAAGGAGTACAGAAAGAAGAAGAAAAGTAGGAATGGGAGTGGGCATGAGACCCCTTAACACATACTTTTTATATTCTTTTGAGGTTTTATCCATATGAACATCTTTCTCTTCAAAAAAACAACATAAAACATTTTATAAAGAAAGAACAATTCAGTAGAAGAGCAAAGACAAGCCAGAATGCAGATTATACAGGTACTTAGAAGCTGGCTTTTACCTTTTGGTACAAATCCACAACTTTAATTTTGTTTACTTAACATGCCTGATTTGTCATTATCATTATACATTCTATTTAATGTTCTTTGTAGCAAAGACAAAACATCTTTAAAGACACTGTGTGGGTTAAAAAGACAGCAAAATCCAGTAACAATGTAGAAAAATTAGAATCAGTAATCTCTATTATCATTTTGTTAAACCACTAATCTCCGTGAAACATAAAATCAATGTACTTATCTAGCCACAGAAAGAAGTCACATTCAAATGAAGGGGGTGAGAGGAGGCTTTATTGCATTTTTACCAGAAGGAATGCCTGCCCACTAATAGGATACAATACTAAGAATTTAAAATTTTGATTTTTAAAGTAGAAGAAATGTACAAAGGGAAAGAATGTAGATTAATGCACTGCTATTCCTATTTAATTTCTACAGTAACTAGTTAGAATCAATTCACACAAAGCTTCTACAATTTTTCTACTCCCCAATTCTTGCCTTATCAGAGCAAAGAAATAGAACTACTTGGTACTGAGAGTGGGAAAAAATCCTTATGGCAACATGAATGGCTCTTAGACCACAGTTATTACAATTTCAACCCTTTTATACTAAATGGCACTTTCAGTGAAAATAATGATACCCACACAAGAGTGGAAAGTGGGAGAACTGTCATACAGTCAATTCTTATTTAGAAAAAGATTTTAAAAGAAAATCTTATTTTGAAACTTAAAGATAATAAAACACTTCTGTTAAAATAAAGTATCTGGTTTTTATCCTGCATCAATCATATGCTCCTTTCTCCCATGGTTGCCTTTGGAGACTTAATATCTCCAAACATACTACCAAACAAGAACTCCAAAAATGTCTTCATTGATTGGATACTCCACCCAGTGAAAAATTATTTTTTTATTGGAAATGGCTGTCAGAGCTATTTTTATTGCTCTCCTAAAGGCTCAATCTGTAATCATGTGCTACACTTCTCTACCCTGAGAACAAAATGAATTAGATGACTGCCTCTCTTTTTCAGATTGCATATTAAGCCATTTTAGGAGTTCAGACTGTGGACCTGAATGGAATTGATGTATTTGGTGCCTTTCCCTTGAGAATCTTTATACTGTTAGAGAAATTGCTAAGGAGAGAAGGCTTGGAAACCTGCTACGAGTTTGTTTCTTTTAGTTTAAATCTCTTCAGGAAAACTTTCCCCACATTCAACTTCTGGAGGCAACAATAAACCATATAAAATCTTGTGAAAAGGAATTTTCAAATGCCTATTCACATTAAAAGACACATAGTACTTCCTCCCTCTTCTATTCTTGTCAAAAGAGAAATATATGTTCAACTAGAACTATTTGGCTATCTATAGGATAAACTGAGGGGTCTTTAATGTTATCCTGTTTCCAACTATAATACTTTCTCTGACCCATCTGAAATTTCAATATTTGTTCTTTCTTAGTTAAAGCTTTGCCTCTTTCAAAACCTTTTGTTAAAATTCATACAAAAGAAATTAAAATATCCTAAGTATCTAATATCTTTGGAGGGATCAGTTCATTAGATTCTTTTCCAACTCGATAACAGAGAAAAGTGGCCAACAATATGTGTAAGCTTTGATAAAGGGAAAAAGCGTAAGATTTAAATCTCAGTATTGGGGACCTAAAGAGGACAGGGGTAGGGATTACCCACCATAAAGGGACTGGCTTAGTCCCGTCAGGCTGCTATAACAGAATACCATAGACTGGATGGTTTATAAATAACCGAAATTTATTTCTCACAATTCTGGAGATTAGGAAGTCCAAGATCAAGGTGCTGGCAGATTCAGTGTCTAGTGAGGGTCCCCTTGCTGATTCAGACAGTGCCTTCTTACTGTGTCCTCACATGGTGGAAGGCATGAGGAATCTCTCTAAGGCCTCTTTTATAAGGACACTAATCCCATTCATGAGGGCTCTGCCCACATGACCTAATCACCTTCCAAATGCCCCATCCCCTAGTACTATCACCTTGGAAGTTCGGATTTCCACATATGAATTTGGAGGGAATGCAAGCATTCAGACCATAGAAGGAACTCTAAAAAAATATATCAAGGAGGAGCTAAGAATGGGAAGTGCTAAAAAGAATGGAAAAGTACAAAAAAAATGGGCTTTCCCTGCTATCCATTTTGCTACCGGTGGCCCTGTCATCAACAACCCATTACCTACATGTGAATGATCCACTTTAAATACTATCTGTGACATATCTTTCACACCAGTGTGATAGTTTCTCATTACCAAAAAATGTCTTTAGACTGACTACTCCTAGGAATTCACATTAGTATCAACAATTACTTCAAACTGAGGAGAACAGACAAATCTACTGGGGGAAAAAAAAAGGACCATAGATTACACCTCAAAATATAAAGAAGTATAGGGTCTTTTGTTAATTTCTTATCTGTGCTAGAGCGCTTTTAAATGAGAAAATATAAGAGAAAGGGATTGTTTAATACATTGCTTTTCCTGTAAGTAGAATAAATATCTCAACAAGCAAATGTTATTTCAAATACAAAGATTTTTTAAAATTTTTTAATTATTATGGGTACATAGTAGTTGTACATAAACATAAAGATTTAACTGATAATTTTTATGTGGACATACTTGATGGCAGATTTGCTAAGCTTTCACCCCCATGTATAATACTGTCTCTAAGAATCAGTTGACAGTCTTCTCTGAAGCAAAATGAGACCTGCTTTTGTTTCTGAGTAGAACCTATCACATTCCTAGAATTCCATGAGTGCAATTCTCCTGTCTCTAAGTAAAATTTAATGATGATTCCAAGCAAAAGCAAAACAATGACCCCTGAGAATTCAAGCACCTGCTAGCTGCAATCTAGGTCTATGACCATTTAGGACTACATCACTAGAAAACACCTAAGGAAGGTGAGGAGTGTACAATAATATAAACCAAGTTCTTAATTGCTTCGTCACTGATGCATAAATGCCAGTTTCCTAATTTCAGTGAGCAGTAGGCAAATAGTACTGACAAGTGGAAAAACTATGCATGGACAGAATTTCCCTCTTGGCAGAGCACAAAAATATCATCAGCTTTAGGCAACAAATTAAGAACCAGGAATTACTTCATGTGTCTTTCCACTTAAAAAACAAATATTCTAAAGTTTTGGGTGGATGTGGAAGCATTCTGAAAGAATTATTATGATGGGCCTTTGTCTCCAAAACAGCTATTCCTGTTAGTCATTCTAACCTAGCTTAATATTGCAGTATAATCACCCCACTCAAAAACTAAAAACTGTGGAGCCCTCTATCATTTCTAACTAAAATTTAATTTCTGCCCACCAAGGAAGATGGTTTTGGAACTTTGCTAAGTTCCTTTACCTTACTTCCTTGTTATTTACTATTTATCCATGAGAATCAAGAAGGACCTCAGGCACACATCGTTATTGTTGTTTCTACCAACTCTATCTCATTGTTCGTTATTATCCTGCCTTTTTTGCTACAGTACATAGTATAACTTGCTCCTTGTGAGCTATAATGCCATTACATTCAGAGGGAAGCCTATTTTAAACCTTACCACAGCCAAATTGGAACTGAAGTAGATTAAAAACAACTGGGGGAGTTGAGGTGGTGATGGGGAGGAGGATAGTGACAGAAAGGAAGCCCTGGAAGCTCCAGACTGGAGGTAAAGAACAGCTGGAGGACAGGACACTCTCACTTGGGGGGGGGGGCAGGAATCCAAAGATCTCCTCCCTCTCTTAGCACTTAAGCTTTTTCCAGTTCCCTAAACAAGTCATTCTCTACCTAATTAAATCTTCAGGACTACTCTATGAGACTAGCATTATTATCAACCTCATTTTATGGGTGAGGCAACAGGCTTAACAGAGCAAGGACCACACTGGGCCACTCTGGTGTAAACTGACCGGTCATAAACTGTTAAGGGCTGTTCTCACATTACTGCACCACAATTTAGAAACTAGAAATAAGACTAAAAGGAACCTAAGAGTCAGGCCTTAAGCCATTGCCTTCAGGCAAGTATACACCTTAATTACATCACTTCCATTCTTGAAGATATCCTGGAAAGCACCCCCTCCACATTTCTCTGCCCTCCAGCACCCATTCCAGTACTCCGTCCCCTACTGTCAACCAGATATATTACACCATCTCTCTTAATGTAAACCCATTTTCTTTGTTGCCATCATACACATGGTATAAAATATCTGGCTGTAAAGTTTCTAGCTAGAGCACTCTCTGAACTAAATGACCATTTAAAAATTGCACCTAGCACAATGGCCAACAAAGCAGGTCCTTAATAAACATCTATTGAGTAACAAAATGAACAAATGCTAAAATTAAATCTTTCTTATTATGAAGAACTCTAGCATCAAATAAATTGTCTTATCAACAAAAACAAAATGCTTTAAAACATGTACTATAATTGGGTAAGTTGCGTTTTTGCAACTATTGGGAGATCTAGATATAATGAGACCCAGGCATAAAGTATAACAGGCAAATCATGAATGGCATAATGACTGCCACACTGTAGCCATTCAAATCTGGTGAATGAATTTAAATTACGTTGGGTTTGGTTTTTCAATCACAGTGAAACCTAAAGACATACCTGATCCTTAACTCAGACAAATAAAACATGTTCCTGATTCTTAACTCAGACAAATAAAACATGTTCCCAAGTTTAGTATTTCTAGGCAGTATTTTATATCTTTTTCAGACTTATTCACTCATTCATTTAGAACTTCATGCCTACTCAAGTTATACCTTGAATATAAATTTCTCCTAGATTGTTTAAATATGAGTATCACAACAAAAGAAAGAATTTCTATGAAATTCCTCATCACAATTACTACAATCATTTTTTAACTGTTTCCTCACTTTCAACAGAGAAAAAAACCTCTTGTCTAATGTATGTAAAATGGGTATTTTATTTGCAGTTAAATGCAGAAAAGGATAGGGGTATCCCACCACCTTGTGGACCAACCGGGTATTGCTTCTTCAGAGTCAAAGCACATTTTAAGAATAAGGGAAGACATTGAACAATGGCTGCTCGTGCTTTTCCCACCCGATCCAGCTGTTCTGCCCCCAATTCCACATCTTCCAATCATACTCATTCCTCAAAACACAGTTTTAATGTCCCCATGATAGAGCTTTCTCTAACTTGACATTAAAATTATAAAGAAATAGCTAAATAAAATTATTTCTGCTCTAAATTTCTATGCCACCTTATCTGGTTCCTCTTATTTTATACTTCATAATATATAGTCTTAGCCCCCCTACTGGACTGTATTTTGAGGACATGTGCGCAATCATCTTCAGAGGTGTGCTAAAGCCATCCATACCTGCTCTCACCAATAATTTAATATTCAGAAAGCTTGCAAATCAGTTGTTAAAGTATTGGTAGCTTGAAATCAGCCATGGTAGATTCATTTACACGATGGAGATCAGAAAACAGTGAAAATCAGAACACTTTTAAGAATTTGTTTATCAGCTTTAACATCTCCCATCTCATTGTCTCTACGTGTAATATGTGGTGGGGAGAGGTGATGATTGTACCTACCTCACAGGGACTGTTACAAGGATAAAATTACCCACATAAAAGACTTTGTCTAATGGCTGGCACATAGCATGTGCTCACCAAATATTATAATTATTTCCCATAACCCTATCATGTTGCCTTGCAAGTAGTAAATCCTCAATGAATACCTGTTACATGACAAATAAAATGAAGAATTTCAATGGGAAATTTTAAGATACGTTAACACTGATGGTAGTCCCAGATTAACAAAAGGCCAAACTATTACAGGGAACATAAACTCTTTACTTATAAATAATCCAGATGTTTTCCTTTGCCCTGTCCTCCTGACTTATTCTTGCTGTAAATCAACCTCTCTCTCCCTCTCTGCTCTAAATCAATCTCTCTCCCCTCCCTACCCTGTGTCTATCTACATCTCTTTGCTTGCCTCCTGCATTTCTCCCCCATTCTGATTCACTCTAAAGTGCCTTCCTCTCTCCTTCCTCCTTTTACCACTTTATTTTACAAAGCAAAATAAATAATTTATGCCTCACTTTGTTCCAGAAAAGGTTTGTAGTGAATAATAGATAATTTGGTTTCATGTTTAGTGAATAAGCGTTTTATATTTCTCCAAGGGAAGGAAATGAAGTAGCTTTTTACCACTTCTTTCAGTGATCCCACAGTCCTGTTTGGCCCCTTGGCAAAAAAATGGGTTCTTTATACAGACCTTTGAGGAAAGACAAAATTAAGTTTCCAAGTGCAAAACTGAAAACTGAATTGCCATGAATTCCTGACATTTTCCAAAAAGGGAAGCAAGAAATGTCCTTGCCTTTTAAGACTTGTGTGGGACACATTTGCAAATGTATACTTTCTCCCTGCTTCTCTGATGTGGATTATAAGACTTCTATCTTAAATAACCTTCTACCATAGGTCTTTGGCACACTTTCCTCTATGAGCTAATCTCCTTTGGTCCCTTTCACCTCTCTTTACCTACCTCACCCCAATCCTAACATGGTTTTTGTTTAGAGACACAGTTGCTTCCAATAGCTAACTAGGTTTAATGATCTGACAGTAGCTTCATTTCCTTCCTAAAAAACAAAACCAAAAATTGAAACAACTAATTAGTTGCAAAAACAGGCTTGGAATGTGATTTATTCCAGATGGTTTGGAATAAACTCCAATTGTTCAAATGTAAATCTGCTCAAAAATAAAATTTTCTTTACTTATTTCCTTACTTATCTGAATCTTTATTAAAGCAAATATATTTGAAAATATTTGACTTTTAAAAATTGCAAATTAAAATTACAAAGGAAATGAGGAAAAAAAGCCAAAATACTGGCTTTTTCTAAGATGACCATTTGCCCTAGAATATACAAATACTGTCTATGATCATTTCTAATTTAAAAATACACATAGCATGTCTACAAGACATTGGTTAAATGCAAAGCATTTTGTCTAGTGGAATATCTACTTCAATGTTGGTCTACACAGTGCCCTTATCTAAGAACATGTGGATGATGCAGCACATGATAGGAAGGGCTTCATCTAAGAAGTGGAAATAAGGTGGGTGAGTCAGCAATTAAAATTCCAACTAACCTACAGGCATCTATAAGATGAGGCAATATACTGTATGTGATTCACCTCCTGATCTGTTCCAAAGGACACTGTCAAACACGATGTTTCTTTTTCCCACCAGCTGTCACCACCAAGTTGACTATACTTTATACTTTCCCTTTGTGTTTGTAAGCCAAACCTAGAGCAGATGGCTGGACTTAGTGCCAGAGAAAAGGTAAAACCAGCTGTCTCATCTGAGCAGGTACTGCCAGATTTCATTAAGACAAAAGCCCCAGCAACAAATACCTGCAACATCTAGAGTCCAGAAAGCGCAACCTGAACTTCTTATTTAATTTACCAGCTAAAAATAAAAACCCGCTTTGGGGGAAAACTTTACCTTACTTGCTAAGAGATGAAGAAAGATGCATGTATTTCATGTACAGTAAGAAGTGGTTTCCTGTGTCATCAAACCAATAATTTCTAGGCTCCATAAAAAGCAAATTATATTCAATGCTCTTCTAAGCTGAACTCATGGGTGAAATCCAAAACATGAAATTCAATCTCCCAGAGCTGAAACTTCACTAAAGCAAATATGTTTGAAAATATCTGACTTAAAAAAAAAAAACACTGCAAATTAAAATTAAAAAGGAACAGCTAAATGAAAAGTGAGACTTTACAACTGAGGTATTAAAGCTAGAATCAGGATTAGAGAAGAAGGGAATCCAGATCTGCATGATATGACCAATTATTCATTAACCACATAGTATAATTATATTATATAACTGGAAGTGGAAGAGTTAGGATTAGAATGACACTGAAAAATCCCTCCTACTATTGCAAAGAAAGTTCAATTTCCATTAAAAAATCTTCCATTCTGAAGCTAAAAAATGCTGGAGTTCACAGAGCCACCTACTTTGCCTCTCCCAAATGGCACAGGCATAGAGCAGTTTGTTGCCTTCATTTACTTATAAAAAGGCCAAAAAGAGAAAGAGAATAAAACTAGAAATCACTTCTATGGCTATTCATAAATTGGTGATTTTCTCAGCATTTTTATTCCTATCGAGAGAGACATAATCACCTATGCAATAAATTTCTATTACTCAGCCCCCTTATTCAGGTAACTCACAATTAATAAAATTAAAGTAATAACAGTTGAATGTCACAAGGCGGAAACCTCAGCAGCCTAATAGACTGTTCTCAGTAGTCAGGCTCCAAGACTGGGATATTCAACAGTAAGATCAATGTTTTCTTTGAAGCAGACTAATTAATCTGTTGTATTTTCTAAGCCGGAGGGGACAGCCCTTAGAAAAATCATCTGTCAAGTTACAGAATGCCCTTTATTACATAAATTACTATAAAGTCAAATAAGATGAATAACTGTATTTTTTTTTAATTTTATAATTTCTAATCCTTTACTTCCTCTATAGCAGCCAGAAAAAAGGCAGTCTCAGAATATGACTAAGGGTTAGCAACACAAACAATAAGAAACTTTATCTTTAAAGAAGCAGAGTTTCAGACCTGGGCCCAAATCCTCCTCTTCCACTCAAATACATAGAATACATTAAAAACTTAATGTATTCTACAAAAAAAACTTAATTTATCTGAACTTCAATTCTCAGATCTGCCTACTTCATGGGATTGTGAGGATTAAATTACAAATATATACAGTATTTAATACAGTGTCTAGAAATGTGCTGTCCATTACAGTTGTAACTAGCTATACATGGCTATTTAAACCAAATTTACATTAATTAAAAATAAAATTTGTAACTCAGTAGTTCAGTCACATTAGCCATGTTTCAAGTATTCGGTAGTCACATGTGGCTGGTGGCTACTGTGTCAGCAAAGATATGGGACATTTTTATCATAACAGAAATTTCTAGACAACACTGAAGAATGAGGTAAGTGATTAATAAATGTTAATTTGACACATCAGGCATTCTTTTCCTCCTCCTTACCAATTCCTCCAAGTTCTTAGGCTACCCCAACTATCTCCTTGTTAGGAAGGAAAGCAGTATGATAAAACATATCTCTGTTTATCATTTCTTTCATTCCCAGGAATATTGTAGTTCTAAAAGAACATTACATGGAGACAGCAATGCTTACCACAATCAGAGAAGTTCCAATGATGGGGAATTCAGGTATTGTAGTCAGATATTGAAAATGCTCTTTTAGGGCTATAAATGTGAAAGAGCAAAAAGAGTCTCTACAGTACTCCTCAATTCATAAAGATCCACTTACTTATAGCAATGACATTGACTTTAACACATTAATACATACCGAAATAATGAAAAAGAAAAGGGCATTTTCCTCCGTAGAATTCTTTTCACACCAAATCTTCCTGGTTGAAATATTTAAAAATAACTATAAATCATCAATTTTTTTTCAGAGTACTTTAACTAAATTAGTCTTGGACACCTGAGTAAAATTCTTCCCATTTGGTTTTTTGTTTCTTTGTTTTCATTTCCTTTCTCCTTCCCAAATACCAGAACTGGAGCTAGGAAGTTACCACAGTGAAAATGTTGCTAGGAGCCTAGAAAGTTGCAGGAATGTTGATTTATAAGCTGAAAATTAATATGATCCCTAAGAAGGATTCCAGTCTCAGATAATACTTGAGGGTATCCCATGAAATTATACTGTAAGGTGTAGATCTTAGATGTTTTGGATAAATTTCTCTGTAACAAGACGTGTGGTACTACACTTTAAAAGATATACACAGGCCAGGCGCGGTGGCTCACGCCTGTAATCCTAGCACTCTGGGAGGCCAAGGCGGGAGGATCGTTCAAGGTCAGGAGTTCGAAACCAGCCTGAGCAAGAGCGAGACCCCGTCTCTACTAAAAACAGAAAGAAATTAATTGGCCAACTAAAAATATATAGAAAAAAAAATTAGCTGGGCATGGTGGTGCATACCTGTAGTCCCAGCTACTCAGGAAGCTGAGGCAGTAGAATTGCTTGAGCCCAGAAGTTTGAGGTTGCTGTGAGCAAAGTTGATGCCATGGCACTCCAGCCCAGGCAACAGAGTGAGACTCTGGCTCAAAAAATAAATAAATAAATAAAAGATACACACACATCTTTGCTTTCAAAACTACAAACAGAAGAGGCTGGCCATGTGCCTTATTATAGATGAAAAGAAAGATCTAGTATTAAAAAAATTTTTTTTGATTATAGATAATAGCCTTCTAGGTAGTATGCAAAGCTTACTACCTAGATCACAAAATGGAAATGAAAATGTGTGGAAACTCCAGGCAGTGCTTTCAATGGTCAAAATTGCAAACAGCAAATCTGTTCTCAGAGTCTTGGTAATAGTATTAGAATACATGTGATAATAAATTTCTTCCTATTTCTCATGAGTGAAATTAAATATTTGCTGTTGACATTTCAGATTAAGTAATTCTTTTATCTCTTCATAATTCTCTTATCTCTCAACCTATTATCAACCAGTCCACATTTGATTGCATAACATTATGAGATAGTTTATAATCATCAATTCTGGATATTACTTTATAGCTAAAGTACCTATGCTAAAAATATTCTGTGATTTTATAAACCATAATGCAATGATAAAACCATAGGAAAAGATACAAGAGTTTGTTATTCTACTGAAAACAGTGTATACTACTAGCAGTGTACACACAAAAACATCAACTTCTACCTTTTGGAAGGCACAAATAACACAGGATTATAATTTTGTAAGGTATAACTCTCAAGTTATTTTAATCAATTGCCATATTTTTTCTTATTGTAAATGACCCACATGCGATACACGTTGACATAAAATTTCAGTTATGAAAAAGATTTTTTACTTTCCACTTTGCTATTTTTTAACAAGACTGGGCACAAATTATATGCTACATAGTTTTTAGTATTGTGGTATTATTATTATTCTTTCCTTTAGATAGAAATTTCATATTTTTACTACTGTTTGAGGTAAATTTCAGGGAGGCATTCTTTACTGAAGACACATCCGAATGGCAAAGTGGTAAAATAAACATAGCTTATCCAACTTTTGAAATGAGCAAAAATTGATAAACATCAACTTCTATATAGAGAATAGTAGCTAATTGTCCAGCACACACTTTCTAATAATAATAATGGTAATAACGATGTGCACTACTTTTACTGGTCAACATTCTTTAAAGTAACAGAAGCTACTCTGACTTAACCTAACCCCAAAGGAAGAATTTATTGTAAGGTTACAGTTATGTCGGATGCATCAAGAAAAAGAGACTGGAACCAGAAATAGACAGCTGTCAAGAACTAAGAATTCATCTCTCCTTGTCACTCTGCTTTATATGTCTTTTGGCAGGCTGACTTTCCTCTGCTTCTCCATCCATATATCGCTTAAAGCTACCACTCAGCTCCCAAAATACATAAATACAGTTTTAGCTGTTATTTGATCTCAACTCCTCACCAAGAGAATCCAGTTGGCCTAGATTGAATCAGGTGTACACCAGGAAGCCAAAAGCCTGGGCCAAGTTAACCCTTGGGGGTTAACTGTGTAATATAAACATGACTGCCAGTGAGCCCATCCACATGAATGGGCCAGGTGAGCACTGGCATGTTCTTACAAGGGAAATAGTCACTGAGCTGGACAGAAATTCCCAAAAGTATCAACTATCATATTTTGCTCTCAAAATTATTTCATTTACACACAAACTTTTTTCATAAGAGGATCCAGGGCCTATATCACTCCTACTTAATATCTAATAGTGATAGTTCTTACTGGAAGGCTAGGATATTCCAAACTATTCTATTCATGATGTCATTATGCTAACAAATAACTTCTACTGATTTTAGATCTTTCATCACTGACCATAAAGTACATCCCAGAAGATTAAGCTGAGATAATGCCAGTGGGACTTTGATGAACAAATGGCTTCTGAATTCAAAGCCATACAAAACTTCATAAAAACTCTAGCAAAAAAAAAAAATCATGAAAACTGCCCAATTAAAGGCCATTTTTGTCAAAAAATGGAAAGGTCATATAGTCCTATCCCATAATTTAGCCAGACAACTGAACTTACAGAATGTCAGAGTTTTACTATATTGTATTGTTTTTTTCTTTTATTTTTTAAAATTTCTGATCTGATAGTTTCTCTTCTGCCAGTGAAAAAGCCAAAATAAATCTGAATAATCAATGTAATATTCTTGTAATATTACAATATAATATTCTTGTAATCAATGTAATATTCTTGCAAAAATATATTTTTGCACATTAATGAGTTTCTCAAAGAGATTGTTATAAATAATCTATTTATTATAGACTGGAGGGAAACTATAGGACAGGATATGGCTCTTGTCCTATAACCCTGAGTGAAGCCAAATGCCAGGTGTGGCCAATGATAGTCCTATGAGTTTGAATCTTCAGTTGAATCTAAAATGACCCTGCGGTGGGTATTTCAAGTAACTTATTATGGGAACTAAATGAATTAGTACATGTAAAATGCTTAAACAGTGTCTGGCACATAATAATAACTCAATAAATGTTAGCTATTTTTGCACACGGTCAGAAAGTGGCAAAGCAGGAATATGAACTTAGGCATGGCTGATTCCAGATCCTGTGCTCTTAACCATTACATTTTGCTTTTTTCTATATAGAATGAATTCCCTGTTTTCCCCTCTAAACCTGCTCTCAAAAAAAGGATTTTTATATCAGATGTGTACTTCCGGTAAAAAAAAATGTGACTTTATTTCTTGCTCATGGATACCCACATTTATAAGCCTGATCTTAGTGTCTGTTCCCAAACCTCTTAACACCAGGTATAACTGTTATTATAATTACCTGAGGAAAAGATGATGAGCTATGAATACAAAGAGTTTTTCCCCTCTAGGGAAATTAAGTAGAACATTCTGAAAAGATTTTTAAAAAGGGAAGTCACTAAAAAGTGTTTTGTCATTGAAGTGGGTGTAGCTGAGAAAAGTATAAAAGATTGGGGGGGCGGGGGAATCATGATCTCAGATTACTTCACTATCTTTTAGTTCCTGGCCCACTTTAAAGATACCAAAACTGAAACTCAGAGTAAGCTTGACATGAAACTCTAATCAGTACAGTACCTTTCCTTCCCTCCCTCCACTCCACCCTACCCTATCTATATCAAAAGACTTAGCAAATAAATGTACCAAAATCATTTAAGTTAAACAAAATATTTCTCCTCTCTCTCCCTGCCCCCATATATGTATAATTTTTATGAGTTCAATATAATTTTTATGAGGGGTGGAAACCTGCCGCCTTGGGGCCATATGGTCTTCTGGATCTTTCCCCATGTGGGGAACCTGCTGTCTTTTGACTGAATCCAAATTTTATAGAACAAATCCTTTTAATAAAGGGGTTTCTTCTGTGAAGTTAGGATTCAGTCGAGGGACCGCACTTGGGGATCTGGAGGGCCACGTGTAGCTTTGAGGCCTTAAGTTTCGCACTCTCACAAAGTCAGGAAAGATACAGAAAAGGGGACATGAGCTAGATTCTCCTTGAATCCAGTTACGCATATCCAGCTAAGTATTGGACGTTTGGGGTTCTGTCCTACAGGTTCCTCAAGCTCAAAACAACCGGAATTGACTTCTGCAAACCTTGCTTTTCCCTCTTTAAAATCAACTGGGAGAATAATTTGTTCAGGATCTATAGAGCCACCAAAGCTACAAACCAGTCTTGCTGGTTTCCATCTCCTTATACTCTCATGCTAAGGATCTCGTGGCCAAGTCCTATTGATTTCACCTTCATGATGTTTTTATTTTCATTCCTTCTTACGTATTCCCAGACTCTCATTTCTTTCTTGGATTACTGAAGTCATTTTCTTCAGGGGTATGTCATTCTCCATACCCCTCCAATCACCCTTACCGTCACTGCTATAATGATCTTTTGAAAATTTATTATGTTTTGCTCCTTAAAGCCCTGTTCGCTCAATTTTCTCTCAAAGTCTACCTTCCGTAGTCTGCCTTATAGGCCTGTGAAGATCCAGACCGCACTTATTTCTTTGGTCTCTGTTGCTGCTATTCAGCAGCCTCAGGGTTAGAGGCTGACGGCCTCATCCTTTACATTACTATCTGAAGCCACGGGAATGGGGGCGAGAGGGGGTTCAAGGAGAAGTAGGACAATCATATCAGAGAGCTTTGGTAAGATGGAAAATATTCCACTGGATTCGGCAATTTTGAGGCTTCCAGAATCTTCCGGCAGGGAGGGGTTTCTGTGGGGTGCGGGATGGGAGGATGAAGGGGGGAGAGGAAAACAGAACAACATGGAACAGACCCCTCCTCAGGTGGGCGTACGCCACGCAAATTCCTCACGGTGCCCCATAAGGTGTCCTTCAACTTCCAGGCAAGTTCCAGCTCTTCGGAAACCCTGGTGTCCATGTCCCCCCTCAGCTTAGACCTCAACGCCTCCCTCCGCGCCAGCAAACGCCTGCCAAGCCCTCAAAACCCTGCACGAGGGGCCTCGCCTCCAAAGCCCTCTCCCTGAGGCTCCCTGAGAAAACTAAAAACCCGTCATCTCGGGTCACCAAAGTTTTGTCCGTACCTTCCACGGCTTTCTAATTATCTGTGGCGCTTCTGGCTCAACTCAGCCAGGGGAGCCAGACCCGACAAAGTCGAGGAAAGCTGAGCGAGCGACTGACCAGGGACGCCGTGCCTCACGCGCCGCCTGTGAGGAGGCGGCAACTACAACTCCCATGAGGCAGCGGGGCCGCGGCGCCCACCACTCCCGGCAGCCTTTGCGAGCCCGAGCCCGTCCGGGCAGTATCGGCAGGCGCCGCGTGAGAGGCGCGGGAATGTTCATGGAAGCCGCAGAGAAGCGGCGGCCTCTCCGGATGGCGGCGTGCGAAGAGGAGCCCGCGATCCCGCCGGGGCAGGTGGATGTCGCGTGCGGCCTAGAAAACCTGCCCGTGAGCGCGTGGCCCCCGGGGGCCGGGCCCGGGCCCTTCCAGGTAG
This sequence comes from Mirza zaza, assembly GCA_008750895.1. Taxonomy (NCBI): domain Eukaryota; kingdom Metazoa; phylum Chordata; class Mammalia; order Primates; family Cheirogaleidae; genus Mirza; species Mirza zaza. Next base: position 88,913 of record VSMD01093535.1, read on the forward strand.
GGGCGCGACTCCCCCACCTTGCCGTCCTTCCGGTCTGACTCTTGTATGACCTTAGCAAGGTCACTGCCCTCCTCCGTCCGTAGACTGGCAGATCCCCAAGGCGCAAAACCGGAGGCTTCCCGAGGTCCCTCCGAAAGGGGCCCTGAAAACCGAGCTCTTTGTCCAAGTTCTGTCCTCACAACTCAAAGAGGGATGCGGAGCAAATCTTCCACCTGTGTGGCCTCAGGTGTGTCATTTGTAAAATAATAAGCTGCTCCTTTGAATGGAGCAGCAGCCTAGTGTCATTGTTAAAAACTTCCGCCACGTGGCCCTTCTGGATCTTTCCCCACGTGAGGAACCTGCTACCTTTCGACTGAATCCAGATTTTATAGAACGAATCCTTTTAATGAGGGGATTTCTTCTGTGAAGTTTGGATTCGGTTGAGGGACCGCACTTGGGTATCTGGAGAGCCATGTGTGCTCCTGGGCAAATATAAATTAGCTTTGGTTAAAGTTTTAGAGTCCTCCTGTGTACAGTTTAAATAATAGAAATAATAGTGCCTCTCTTCAGTATGGCTTTGAGAATTATAAGTAAAATACAGTTTCTGATTACCTGTAAGAACTCAATAAATGTTCACTACAGTTCTCAAAGCCCTTTCTTCTTTTTCTCATCCCTCTGACTTTGTCTTAAAAGTTGCAGAAGAAATAAGGAATGACCAAAAAAGGGAGGGGGGGAAGAAAACAAGAACTTTGAAGTGGAAAGGACTTAGACGTCGGAGAGCTAAATCCAGGGCTTAGCCATTTCAGCTTCTTCATCTGAAAAATGAGAATCATAATTTAAAAATGTGTAGCCCTTTTCACATCTATTATCAGTATTGAACCCTATCTGCCCGTTGTTCTTCCTATAGTTGTTGTGAGGATCAAATAAGATCATAGATTTAATAGTTTTCAAAGAGTAGAGCTAGATAATAATGTCAAAAATGGTTTTTATTCCTTAAACTACCTTTGGCAGTTTATGGTTAATAATATGATTGGCTGGCCCAATTTTAAACACTGGTCCCTCAAAACGTATTCAAAACCAAGCATTGCTGAATTCCTGGTCAAAAATGCTGATACATCTTTACTTTATTGAACAAATAATTGAGTGTTGTGTTAGGCTCAACCTAGAAGATAAAATGGTGAAGACACCCATGAGGATATAGAAAAACTATGTTGAGCTTGAGCCCCTGAGCTTACATGAAGATATAGAAAACACTTGGTTGCTACCTTGTTTTTTTCTTACCTACAGGTATCTAACATAAACACAAAATGCCAATGTTCTAGTCCATTCTTAATTAAATCCAACAAATATTTACTGAGAACTAAATGTATGTAAGGTAGTGGGTTGGGTTGCAGAGAATATAATGAATAAAAAAACACATGCTCTGCCCTCAAAGTGTTTACAACTGTGTCATGATTAATTTTAACTAAGTATCAGTGCTATTACACAAAACAATTGTGTGTGAATTCTGTAAACCTATTGCCAATCTTGAGTCATATTTTTCTTTGCCATATATAAGAACAATGTGTAAAACTGTGTGCCTAATGTATTTGTTTATATTAAATCACTTCATTTTAAATATTAAATAAACTTATTTAAAACAAATCAAGTTATATACGTATCACCTTTAAAATCATCATAATCATCAGTGTTCACAAAATCCTGTAGTTTGGTGTGCTTGTTATATTTGCAAAATGTACATTAGAATAAATATTTGTCTATTTTTAAAAGCAGGGAGAGAGGTGGCAAGAGAAAGCATTATAATTGATCCTTAGACCTACAGTTGATGGGCATAAATGAAAATCAGGAGATTAAAACTCAATCCCACAGTATTCTAGCTACCTGTGTATATGTACAGCTCTGGGTAGAATTAAAGAAAGTAGACAGGATTCCTTCCTAAAGGAGCTTATAGTCTTTCTTACCAGGAAGATACATGCTTGAAATATTTAAATGACAAGCCTAAAAGTGCTTTCAACTAGTTTTCTTCCATATGTTCATGGATCATAAAATCAGTCTCACAAAAGGTCAAAACAGATTGCTTGCTCCAAACCCCGCTTCACAGACATATGCACACATAGGAATTAAGGCATGAAAAACTAAAGATAAAAATAACTGTATCTGGTTCGCTTTTGGCTACTGTATGAAAAGGCAAAAAGAACATTCAAATGTTCATCTTAGAAACAAGCATAACATAATATCAGTATTGAAAGTGAAGTAGAAAATAAACTAATTGATTTTCTTAAGCTAAGAGTTGCATCTAACCATTTTCAGATTTCTGAAACGAGCTTTGAACATTATTTATAAGATCTCAAATGGGCCCTGATGAGAATTATCAAGCTCACAGTATTCTAATAGCTGCTTGATCAAAAACAAACTTATGAGGCTGGAGGCCAAGTACAAAGATTCTGGTAGCTGGGGTTTCAGCACAACCAAAAAGGGAAAGAAGATCTTCCCAACACTTACTTAAAATTCAGAATAATGGCCCGGGTTTTAAGCCTAGAATATTATACATTCTCCTACTTCAGTTCTGGGACTTTGATATACAGAATATGACTCAGACAAGTTAAATTTCCAGTTGAAGGTTATCAAGAAGTACAATCAAAAAATACTTTTGAGCACCTGCTCTGTGCCTAGACTATGGATAGGAACATCACCCCCATCACCATGCCACACCCCAAACCTCATGACCATGCCTCTCCTTGAGACATATGTTTCTTAGAAAGACAAGACCTACTCATTTAACACAGTTAGACAGCCTACACTGTACACCATTTGGATTCCAAAGTTCACTTTTTGGATAACCATGGTTTATAAAAAATTTTTCTCAAGTTTTCTGTTAAAAAACTTGAAATCTTCACCCAGTGTATCAAGGATCTATTTTCTAGTACATTATTTTGCACTGATTATTTTGCATTTGTTCCCCACTCTTGCATGACCAATTCTGTGCTTTGATACATACCAAGAAAAAGTAAAGCTTATGTTGTGACAAGACAAGAATCGGTAAGAATCCCATTCTTCATGTCCTCCTTTATATTTTTCTGGCTGGTTTCTAAATCCCAGCACATGCATATAATAGGTAATAAGATAATATTTGATGATGAATGAAAGAAGTTTGGACTGGATCAGCTGTTAGCTTATATCTACCTGAGATGGATTAGTAATGGAGGACAGGAATCTAATCACGTGATTTCCTAGACACAATTTGGGTTTGAATATATTTGAACGTGGGAAGTTTAACTCCAGAAACTGTTTTCTTTGCCACCCTACTATGTACTTCCTACATGATTCTTATTAAACACTTAAGTGCTTGCTAGCCACTAGAGTAAGCTTTTTAGGTGAGGTTTTTCGTTAGTTCCTTCACAACAATCTGTGAGATAAGATAGATAAGTAAATATGTAGAGATGTTAAGTAATTTATCAGAAATATATGATGTTTTAAATATGACATCTAAAAGTAATATCTAGCCAGGCTGGTGGCTCACACCTCTAATCCCAGCACTTTAGGAGGCTGAGGCAGAAGGGTAGCTTGAGGATAGAAGTTCAAGACCAGTATGGGCAACATAGTGAGACACTGTTTGTACCAAAAAAAAATTTTTTTTTTTTAATTTTTAAAGTAATATCTAGAAGAATCGAAAGAAACTAGTATTTTAAAAACATAAAATGCCTGGCACTGAATAACAGTGTTGTTTCATTTACATTTCATGATAACCTCCTCAGAAATGGGTATTATCCTTGTCTTATACTAACCCAAAGCTTAGGAGTTTACTTGCTCAAAGTCACAGTGCTAATAATAAGAGCCTGGTTATGTGTGTCTCTCCTTTTGGGCATTCCATGTTCTGCACTAAGAAGTTCTCTGCTTGGCCGGAGTTTAGGCCACAATCAGAATATTCCTGTCTGGCCTCCTGCACACTTTGCTCCAGTCTCACCTCCCAATTGGACATTCACATCTTTGACTACATTTTCCAACCATTTTCTGGAATCATTCTCAGCTTCCACCTGAGGTGTACAGTCAGGACTCACTTGTTTGCAAGAAACAACACAAAACAAACTGGCCTGAGAAAACAGGGAAGGAATTGCCTCACATCAGAAAAGTCTGAAAGTGGTAACCGTAGGCATGTCTGAATCCAAGAAATCTAAAACTGGCAGGTATTTCTTCTCACCACCCTCCCCAAACACCCCTGGTCCCCTTTCCTGTGGTTGGCTACACACTCAGTAGGCCGTATCTATGCAGTAGATCTTGGTAATGCCGGGCAAACACTGTATGGTTTAGCAACTCAAGTGGAAGGATAATGTCTCTTTCCTAATTGTTTCAGAAGTCCCAGAATTATATTTCATTGGTTTGGCTTACGTCATGTGCCCATCCGAGTGAATGATATTCTGTTTAGCCAGGTCTAGGTCCCTGCCCAAGTGGGACCCCCATCCAAACCACTGAGACAAGAGTGGGTAGGATTCCCCTGGAAAGAGTTGGGATACTGTTATTAGAAGAAAGTAATAGATGCTGGGAAGGTAAAAACATGTGTATGATGGGATGGCTGCATCCTCCATGCTTTGATCTCTCCTGGACTTGGGGTAGATACAAGCAAGTTTCAGGGTAACAACCATTTTGGGATCAGGTTGGTCCAGGTCTTTGGGTACAGACTATGGAAAAAGGGTTATAAATTAGGAGCATTTAAGGCAGGGCATGGTGGCTCATGCCTGTAATCCTAGCACTCTGGGAGGCCGAGGAGGGAGGATTGCTTGAGGTCGGGAATTTGAGAACAGCCTGAACAAAAGTGAGACCCCCATCTCTACTAAAAATAGGAAAAATTAGCCAGGCGTGGTGGTGCGTGCCTGTAGTCCCAGCTACTCAGGAGGCTACGGCAGGATTGCTTGAGCCCAGGGGTTTGAAGTTGCTGAGAGCTAGGCTGACGCCATGGAACTCTAGCCCAGGTGACAGAGTAAGACTCTGTCTCAAAAAAATAAAAGAAAAAGAAAAAAAATTCAATTGGGAGCATTTAAATTTATGCTCAGGTCACCTGACTCCCAATTTATAACCCACTGTCCATTAGCTGTTAGATACAGTCATATGTCACTTAACAGTGGGGATACAATATGAAAAATACCTCAGTAGGTGACTTCATCATTATGTGAACATTATAGAGTGTACTTACACAAACCTAGATAGTATAGCCAACTACACACCTAGGCTACATGGTGTGGCTTATTGCTCCTAGACATGTCAGCATGTTACTGTAGGTTATTGTAATAGCATTGAATAGTTATGTATCTAAACTTAGAAAAGGTACTGTAAAAATACAGTATTATAATCTATAGGCCCCCCATTGTATGCATTCTATTTTTGACCAAAAAGTCATTATGTGGTGCGTGGCTGTATATAAAGTTTAACAGTTTGCCTGGCATATAAACATTGGAACAGAATGTCAGGGAAATGACCTCAGATTATTTCTGAAAAGAATAAATAGCTTTTCAATAAGTAAATACCTGAAAAGATGGATAACTACATAATCATAAATTAGGCCAATGTTTAAAGACCAATAACCTTTTCAAAGGATTATTCTTGAGTATAATAATTTTTTTAAGACAGGTGAAATATCTTTCTGGAATGGTATTTTACTTTTTATGGAAGAGAAAATGGAGACACAAAGTAAAATGACTTGCAATGACTATTGATATCAGGGTCAATGATTATAATTCATCAGGGAAAAAATGTTTCTCATTAAACAGGAAGTTTGCCCAGAAACCTTGATTATCCTTTGGAAGTTATCTGCAGCTCATTTGGAATTAGTTACTGTTTGTAATCTTAATCCCTAAATGATCTTAAATTGTACAGAAAGTTTAATTGCAGAAATTTTACAAATAAATACATCACTAGATTCTAAAGTATCTTTTTAATTTGTAAGTAAAAATAAGCAAATAAAACCGTTTTTCAACAAGGAATAATATGCACTCCTGGTTAGAAACTGCAGTAAGTCAGACTTGATTTTAAAGGTCTGGATCTGTGTGTCAAAAAAAAAAAAAAAATCACTAGTGCTTCATACAGTATATTAAAAGTTTATGCACTGTTAAGAACAAATCAATTTAAAAGAATTCTTCATGAAAAGTTTAACAGAGAGATAGTAAAATTTTCATTTTAGAAGTACTTCTTAAAATATCTCAGTAACCATTTACATTTCAACATTGAATCTTTAAAACGCTGGAAGTAGATTGTGTATAAGACAGCAGTCATTGACTTTGATTGATAGGGCATCTTTTTCTAAGTTATCCTCTGTCCCTTTAGAACATCCCTGCTAAGTTAAAGCTGTAAGAGACAACACAAACAGAAGATATTTATGCTCCCTAAGGTGTATGGTGGCCCTCCGCCGCTGATACTCCCACTCATCATCCTCCTCATCTTTCACAAGAGGATGTCCATCCTTCTCCCCAGCTCAGTGTTTTTTAAAGTATAGGGTTTTGCACTTAACTGCATAGCTCCACCCGAGGCCCCCGCAGGGGGTACGACTACACACCGTTCCATACCTTTCTAAAGCTCGGCCTAGAGACATAATATTAGTGAAGGACTGACTGAAGGACATGCTGTGCGAACATTCCTCTATCTAGCCCCAAGAAATGCCATTCAGCTGGTGCCTTGCGAACCGCCTTCCCCAACTGTGCTGTGGCTGGATGCCAGTGGCCTTTGTTGAGGGCCAGAATAAAAGGCCATGAAGATGCTTCCTGGGAAAAAAAAAAAAAATGGTTTACAAGGACACATTAGTGAAATTTCTCTCTGGTCTCCATACTGCAAAAAGTCAACGCTTTTTCTGAAGAGTGAGACTGCTCCCTACAGACAGTGCAAGCCACACATCACCGGGCATGCCTCTTTGAAGTGGCTGCTCTCGGGAGGAGTCGAATATCCAGTCTACTTCTGCTACACACTCTAAGCTCACTGGACTAGTTTGTTCCCATGTTCCCCTTCACCTCACTCTTTTTACCTATTGTTCATTTATCTTACCTGTTGGTAAGTCTCATTAAGTCCTTTTTGGAGCAAGGCAGGTATAAATAAATGCATTAGGTTCCATATAAGCAAGAATTGTTCTATACATAAAGAAATCCGCTAGGCTTATGAAAGATATTTTAATCTTCAGGGTTTGAAAATACACTTCATGATGCCAGTAAGCATATAACTAGAGATCAGGCTTCACATAGCGATTAACCACATAGAGATTTTTAGATTTAGGACTTTCATCTTTTTCCATAACATTTTATAAATGTAAGGTTCTGAAAATAGAGGTACATTTCAAAAACTGAGAAATTTTTTCATATTATCCCTTTTTCATTTAATAAGAACAGGATTTCTTTACATGCATACGATACATCTACAATAAATTTAAATACCTACCAATATCTATTTGACAAATAACCATTTTTTGGAATTCCATCTGCAGTTGATTTATTTGTCATTTATAATTTTCTTATTCCCAAAAAAGATCTGAAGTAACTCACAATAAAAATGCATATATATGCATATGTATTGTCACGTAAAGGTAAAAGAGATCAAAAGCTAAGAATAAAATGCTTACCTGCATTCAAACACGAAATTCAGCACTGATTTTCCTGATATCCAAAGCCAAGAGGAGTCCAGCCCTATTGCGCAGAGCCCAGACCCCTGAAAGCAGCAGGCACAACCTCCTGAGCTGGGTTTGGAGTTGCAAGAGCATTCAATGGCAGACCAGAGAATGGACATTTCTTCAACCATCAGTGATTTCATGTCCTCGGGCCCCGCCAACCTGCTGTCCAGCTCCCTCGACACCAGTGGTGTGGACTGCAACCACAGGCGGAAGGGCAGCTCCACTGACTACCAAGAAAGCATGGACACAGACAAAGACGACCCTCATGGAAGGTCAGAATACACAGAGCACCAAGGAAGGATCAAAAATGCAAGGGAAGCTCACAGTCAGATTGAAAAGAGGCGTTGGGATAAAATGAACAGTTTTATTGATGAACTGGCTTCCTTGGTACCAACGTGCAACGCCATGTCCAGGAAATTAGATGAACTTACTGTACTAAGGATGGCTGTTCAGCACATGAAAACGTTAAGAGGTGCGACCAGTGCATATACAGAAGCAAACTACAAACCCACTTTTCTATCACACGATGAACCGAAACACCTCATTCTCAGGGCAGCAGATGGATTTTTATTTGTCGTAGGATGTGACCGAGGGAAGATACTCTTTGTCTCAGAGTCTGTCTTCAAGATCCTCAACTACAGCCAGAACGATCTGATCGGTCAGAGTTTGCTTGACTGCATGCACCCTAAAGCTATCACCAAAGTCAAGGAGCAGCTCTCCTCCTCCGACACCACACCCGGGGGCGGCTCATAGATGCAAAGACTGGGCTTCCGGTTAAAACAGATATAACCCCTGGGCCATTTCAATTATGTTCTGGAGCACGACGTTCTTTCTTCTGTAGGATGAAGTGTAACAGGCCTTCAGTAAAGGTTGAAGACAAGGACTTCACCTTCACCTGCTCAAAGAAAAAAGCAGATCAAAAAAGCTTCTGCACAATACACAGCACAGGCTATTTGAAAAGCCGGCCGCCCACAAAGGTGGGGCTGGATGAAGACAGTGAACCGGACAGCAAGGGGTGTGACCTCAGCTGCCTTGTTGCAGTTGGACAACTACATTCTCACATGGTTCCACAACCGGTGAACGGGGAAATCAGGGTGAAATCTATGGAATATGTTTCTTGGCACACAATAGACGGCAAGTTTGTTTTTGTAGACCAGAGGGCAACAGCTATTTTGGCATATTTACCACAAGAACTTCTAGGCACATTGTGTTATGAATATTTTCACCAAGATGACATGGGACATCTTGCAAAATGTCATAGCCAAGTTGTACGGACAAGAGAAAAGATCACAACAAATTGCTATAAGTTTAAAATCAAAGATGGTTCTTTCATCACACTATGGAGTCGATGGTTCAGTTTCATGAACCCTTGGACCAAGGAAATAGAATACATTGTTTCGACCAACACTGTTGTTTTAGCCAACGTCTTGGAAGGCGGGGACCCAACTCACAGTGTCCCCACACAGCATGGACAGCACGCTGCCCTCTGGAGAAGGTGGCCCAGAGAGGACCCACCTCACTGTTCCAGGGATTCCAGGGGGAACAAGGGCTGGACCAGGAGAAACAGGTCGAATGATTGCTGAGGAAATCATGGAAATCCACAGGATAAGAGGGTCCTCACCTTCCAGCTGTGGCTCCAGCCCATTGAACATCACGAGTACACCTCCCCCTGATGCCTCTTCTCCAGGAGGCAAGAAGATTTTAAATAGAGGGACTCCAGACATTCCTTCCAGTGGCCTACCACCAGGACAGGCTCAGGAAAACCAGGTTATCCATATTCTGATAGTTCTTCTATTCTGGGTGAGAACCCCCTTAGGTATGAACATGATAGACAATGACCAAGGATCAAGTAGTTGATGAAGCAGCAATGGCTGTCATCGTGAGCCTCTTGGAAGCAGATGCTGGGCTGGGTGGCCCTGTTGACTTTAGTGACTTGCCATGGCTGCTGTAAACACTACATGTTGCTTTGGCAACAGCTACAGTATCAAAGTGCATTACTGGATCTCAGAGCCATTGATACAAGTCAATCTTATTATGTGTAACTTCAGACAAAGTGGAACAGCCTGCTCCAGTGTTTTCCTCATCATTATTGGGCTAGCTGTGGATAGCTTGCATTAACTGTATATTTTGGATTCTATATTTGTGTTGAATTTTTAATCATTGTGCACAGAAGCATCATTGGTAGCTTTTATATGCAAATGGTCATTTCAGATGTATGGTGTTTTTACACTACAAAGAAGTCCCCCATGTGGATATTTCTTATACTAATTGTATCATAAAGTTGTTTATTCTTCCTTGTAAGAATCCTTTACTATAAATATGGGTTAAAGTATAATGTAATAGACAGTTAATTTTTTTTTTTTTTGAGACAGAGTCTCATTTTGTTGCCCATGCTAGAGTGAGTGCCATGGCATCAGCCTAGCTCACAGCAACCTCAAACTCCTGGGCTCAAGCAATCCTACTGCCTCAGCTTCCCAAGTAGCTGGGACTACAGGCATGCGCCACCATGCCTACAGGCATGCGCCACCATGCCCGGCTAATTTTTTCTATATATATTAGTTGGCCAATTAATTTCTTTCTATTTATGGTAGAGACAGGGTCTCACTCTTGCTCAGGCTGGTTTCGAACTCCTGACCTTGAGCAATCTGCCCGCCTCGGCCTCCTAGAGAGCTAGGATTACAGGCGTGAGCCACCACGCCCGGCCTGACAGTTAAATATTTTTAATAAATGTTTCCCTTGTTCTATTAAAAAAAAAAAAAAAAAAAGCTAAGAGGAAAACAAAATAAGCTATAAAACTTTCCATTTCTGATAAGAGAAAAAACATATTTTCCTAGTGCTAGCTTTATACCTAAAATAAAACCACAAAACTTTAAATCTAAAAATTAATCTTTTGTGAAACAATTTTTGGGGAAAAGAAAAAAAAAAGAAAAATTAATCTTATTTTTTTTTAATTGGAAAGGTATCTTTTCAGGCAGTATTTATTATAGTATACTGTGTTTTGTCAGTTTTGTCCTGTTTTTATATATATGGGAGTGTCCCAGCCAAAAGCTGCTTGAAATATATATGAAATATGCAGCATGCCATACTGACAGTATTTGTATTTTTTACAGTACACACCTGATCATGTAGGTGGACCGGGTGCAGACATGGATCCCACTCAAATAACCTTTCCCGGATGCATTTGTGTCAAAACTCCCTGCCTCCCTGGCACCTGCTCCTGTCTCCACTATGAGGAAAATTATGATGATAATTCATGCCTTAGACATACAGGATCGGAAGCAAAGTATGCCAAGCCTGTTTTTGAATGCAATGTCCTGTGCCAGTGTGGTGACCGCTGCAGAAACAGAGTGGTCCAGAGGGGTCTGCAGTTCCACCTCCAGGTGTTCAAGACAGATAAAAAAGGTTGGGGACTTCGTACCTTGGAATTTATACCAAAAGGAAAATTTGTCTGTGAATATGCTGGCGAGGTTTTAGGATTCTCCGAAGCACAGAGAAGAATTCACTTACAAACAGTATATGACTCAAATTACATAATAGCCATCAGGGAACATGTTTATAATGGGCAGATAATGGAAACATTTGTTGACCCTACCTATTTAGGAAATATTGGAAGATTCCTTAATCATTCTTGTGAGCCAAACCTCTTGATGATTCCTGTCCGGATTGACTCAATGGTACCTAGGTTGGCACTCTTTGCAGCCAAAGACATTTTGCCAGAAGAGGAACTCTCTTACGACTATTCAGGAAGATTTCTTAATCTAATGGACAGTGAAGACAAAGAAAGGATGGATAACGGAAAACTAAGAAAACCTTGTTACTGTGGTGCCAAATCGTGCACTGCTTTCCTCCCTTTCGACAGTTCGCTGTACGGCCCCTTAGAAAAGCCAAGCATCAGTTAGGAAGGAAACTGCCCAACCACTAAGAGAGGCCAGTGGGTGGGAATGAGAACCAAGCATGTGCGGCCCAGCGCTTTATGCATTCCTCTCCTCCAAGCAACTTACTCTTGAGGGAAGTCTGGTCCGTGGCAAGCAGCTTGCCCCTCTTTATAAGGAACGCTGGTGGTCGCCTGGCTTTGCCTCTGTCTGGTTGCATAAATTTAAGTCCGCAATGTGGCAGAGACTATAAATTGTCCATCGATATTCTTTCTCTCCTTCTGTAATACCATTCTCAATTTTACCTGGGTACTCTGCTACCCAGAATACTCACTCCTCTAGTTAGATATGGCCGAGGGACTTTGTTCCAGCTAATGGAAGACGAGCAGAAATGAGGTGTCCTTAAATGGAGATTTCAGCCCTTCTCCTCCTCTTTCTTCCTGTTGGCCGGAACGTCTATATGTTCCGACTAGAGCTGGAGTAGCCATCCCAGACCCCAAGATGACTCCAAGAAAGGAAGCTACACATAACAAATCAATAAGATAGAAAGGAGTTTAGGTGTCTGGTACTGTAGAACATTCTCCTGGTTCTGATCTGACACATCTGAACTTTTCAATAAGAAAGTCTTTCCCTTGTTTAAGCCACTGTTATTGTGAGTGTTGTAGCACTCAAACTGAACCTAGTTATAATGATCCAGGAAAACCCTTGTGTCTACACACCTAAGCCATGCTTTCCAACCAGTTTCATTAGTAATAAAGCTGATATTTTGATTTCTGTCTGTCTCCTGCATCCTATTTCTTCTTTGTTTCTAAGCATGGATCAAGGAAAACGGCATGACTAATTATCACCTGCTAAAACCCTAATAATTATGACCAACAGTGAAAAATATAACCATGGGAATGCCTTCTGTGTTATAGCCAAAAGTCAGAAAAGGAAACACATTGTAAATTTTTCATTATATACTCGGCTATATTCCAAAGCTTGTGAAGTTATGCTTCAAAACTTCAAATAGCCTCACTTCTTCATGTATTAATAACAAAAATAACCCTGTGAACACCACGAAAGGAGATAGGAGTTTTATAATCCCATTTAGTCTTCTATAGCAGTAAACATCCCCAGCTTCCTTAAAGCAAAGATTTTGCAAAAATATAGTTGCTATGCAGGTATGTGAGACATTTTGAAAGCTAAAATAATTATTTGAGCCCCTATAGTATTATTCAATAAATAATTTAATTTCTTCTCTAGTACATTTAAACTCTATCACTGGGAAGCTCAGCAAAGTTATAAGGATCCATATTTTATATAACACTCTTTCTATGTAGTGTATGTGTTAGTTGTACACGTTAAATGAGTGAAATGTATGGTATATGAATTATATCTCAAAGTTTTTTCTAAGTATATTAGGGCTTACATGTTCATATAACATTATCAGGAATGGTTCCTGTGAACAAAAGACACTAGAATGCACATAAAGTGCTCCAAACTACAAATGCCGAATGTCAAACGTTTTCCTCCAAACTCATCATTTCTCCCTGCCAAATTCAATCTGTTACTTTGATTTCTCTGAAGCACCCCTGAGTTTTGTAAGGAAGCTTGTATCTCTCACTCCAAAGTGGCCTTTCTCCTCCTCACAAGCTCTCCTAACAACTGAGGCACTTCAGAAGCAGTAAGGAAATGGTCAGAAGGAAAATGATCCCTTTCCCTACTTCTTTTTGCCTTTCTTTGTTGAACATCAGATGTCACAGAGGATAATCTTCCATTCAGAGACACAGACATGACCAGCACCCTCCAATTTGGTGCCTCTGCCCGAGACAGAACTCACTAAATATGAACCCTGGGAATGGTTTGTCCTCGGGCACTAGTTTATTCTCAAATAGCGCCTAGTCTTAGAAATCAGATTCCTAAGGTAAGGATCAAAGAGTCTTTATTCCAAGCTTTTTCTAAGTACCACATTAACTGTGTTTGTTTGCTTTATTGCCATATTCTTAAGAATGTTGGCACTTGAGAGAAAACGCTTAAAAATACACTTCTGCTTGACTATCCAATGATAATATAGAATTTTTGTAAATAAATTAGAATTTTAAAATATGGCACGTGTCTTCACATGTGTCAGTAGACACACAAAAAGCATTTGGTAAAATCCAGTACCCTTTCATGATAAAAAACAATGAACAAACTAGAGGTAGACAGGAAATTTTTCAAGCCGAGAAAGGATATCTATGAAAACCCACACCTATCAACATTAATTGTTAGAGAAATACAAATCAAAACCACAGTCAGATACTACTTCCCACCCACTAGGACAGTTAAAATCAAAATGACAATTACAAGTGTTAATAAGGATGTGGCAAAATTGGAACCCTCATATATTGCTGGCTGAGTTGCAAAATTGTACAAATACTTTGTAAATCAGTTCAGCAGTTTCTCAAAACATAGATAGAATTACCACATGTCTCAGTAACTCTACTGCTAGGTATAGACTCAAGAGAATTGAAAACATGTCCACAAAATATTGTGCACAAATGTTCTATTCACAATAGAAAAAAAAGTGGACACACATTCCAAATGTCCATCAGCTGATGTGTAAACAAAAGAAATCTGGTATCCCTACCATCTTAAGTATTATTTAGCCAAAAAATGGAATGAAATACCGAAACATACCATGACATGGATGACCCTTGAGAACATTATGTTATGTGAAAAAAGACAAACACAAAATGTCACATACCATGTGATTTTATTTGTATGAAATGTTCAGAATAGGCAAAGACATAAAGTAGCTTAGTGTTTGCTAGGGGCTGGGGAGGGAATATAGTGAGCGACTGCCAATTGCTAATGGGTACATGGGTTTCTTTTGGGGGTGATGAAATATTCCAGAATTAATTATCATGGTTGCACAACTTGTGACTGTACTAAAAAAGCATTTTAATGGGCTTAATTTTATGTGAATTATATCTCCATAAGGCTATGACAAGAAAAAGAAAAGGAGGAAGAGGAGGAGGAGGATGACCACATGGTGCCTCTCACCTGTGTGAACTAAAATGCAATCTTAAGCTCTCCCAGCCAGCTAAATGGACCGCCCCCCCCCC
>VSMD01093536.1:0-79232 GCA_008750895.1 Mirza zaza
AGAGCGAGCACGTAGGAGTCTGGAGAGACAGCCCGGCTCCCCACTGGGCTTTTCTTATTTTTCAATTCTATCTGGTATGCGGCATTCTCTCAACACGCTGAGCCGGGTACTACCCTTCTGGGGCAAGTAGGAACTTTTTAGCAATTAATCAGTTCTTCTTGCTCCGACTGTCCTTCCTTCTCCAGAGAAGTCGCCTCTGCTCCCAGCTGGGAAGTCTGGTCCTGGGATGTCCGGCCTGCCCAGTGCACGGGTGCCCAGCCCAGTGCACGGGTGCCCGGCCTGCCCAGTGCACGGGTGCCCAGCCCAGTGCATGGGTGCCCGGCCTGCCCAGTGCATGGGGTGCCCAGCCCAGTGCATGGGTGCCCGGCCTGCCCAGTGCATGGGGTGCCCGGCCTGCCCAGTGTACTGTGTGCCCGCCGGGCTCCCGCCCCTTCTCTACTGCAGTAGACCCAAAGCCCCCTGAAGCGCTTTGTAAATCTTTATCAGCTTTTAAATAGCTGTCAGCATTTAAAAATCAAGAGATGTCATATAAAAATCTAGTTTTCTTTATATTTTTGAAAACCAAATTGGTTGGGGGCAGGAGTGAGCAGTGTTCAAAGTCAGTCAGTGGCGGGAACCCCAGCACAGCTGCAAGCTCTGGAGCGGATGCCTCTGAGCCCACCCAGCCTCTGAGTGGTCTTCTTCCCGTGCTAGTTCCGAGTGGCAGGGGCCAGCCATGGTCATCGCAGGTCTTGCCAGCATGAGCATCTTTACTGCCCAGCCTCTGCAGGTGTCTGAGTTGGAGATCTCAGCATACAGCTTCTCGTGTTGCCCTGACTCTCTATATTGCGATTCTCCCTCTCTGTTTCTATAGCTGGACCGTAAGCTCCTTGGGGGCAGGAATCATGTCTTATTCATCCTGAATCCCTCGATTTCAGCATAGAGTCTAGTTTTAGGTGCTCGGTAACCTTGTTGAATTAATCTAACCCTGAGGAAACACCCTGGGGTAGAATGAGATTCTGGCAAGCCTCACTGGGCTGAGGGACCCGTGCAGCAGGGCGTCTGGAGTGAAGAACATGGACAGTGGCCTGTGGCTGAGCTTGGCTTCAGCAGGGCGTTTGTATCCCCACAGCGTGTGGGGCGGGACATGTACCCATGCCTCGCTGCCTTTCTGCGTTTCAGGACGTTCCAGGACCTGTCCAAACAAGTGGAGATGTCTTACGGCACGGTCCGGGATTCGGCTGTCTATGAGTACTTCCGAGCCAAGGGCACCAACCCCCTGGAGCAGGACAGCACGTTCGCTGAGCTCTGGAGAACCATCAGCAAGAACGGCGGGGCTGACAACTGTGTGTCCAGTCCTTCGGAGGGCATCAGGAAGGTAGGCGGGACTGGCCCTCAGGCACGTGCACTGTGACAGGGCAATGGGTGTGGTCATCGCCCTGGTGGGAGACACCTCTCCATCGGTGTCTGCCTTCGGGTCGCCTGTCACCTGCAAGGTAATCCATCTTCACACATTCTTTATGTGGGTGCCCATTCCCATTCAGGGCAGCAGGATCAGAGTCTGTGCTCATTGGGAACTCTCTGATTTCCAGAGGGTGCTGGCTGCAGAAGAACAGACAGATTAAGCCTGAGCCTTACACTCCCTCCTCATGGGCTCAGAGCTTGATGGCACAGGGGGTCTGCCCACCCCAGGCGAGAGCACTTGGCAAGAGCAGCATGGAGAAGAGGTGTGCTTCCAAGTTAGGATCTGGCTCCTTGGCTCCTTGGGTTCCAGGCTGAGGATGTGGCCCTTACCCACCAGGTGCTGCTGTACGGCCCTTTCAGTGAGGAGGAATGTCATGGGGTGAAGGCGGGCGTCATGATGCTGTTGCTGGAGGGGACCTTCTGTCCAGGGGCCCCCACATGTGGTGGCTGCTCTCCCTGAGGTCATTAGTGAGTGGTGTGAGAGAGATGTGCAGCCCTCAGCCAGCACTGCTGCCACCGTGAGCAGACTGGCTGCCTCAGTGTCTCCTCCCAGCCTTTTCCTACTCTGCTTACCCCCCGCCTCTGTGGAACCTTCTCACACACTTGCACATGCATGGTCATGTGCAGTCTCCTCTCTCTCTCTCTCTCTCTCTCTCTCTCTCTCTCTCTCTCTCTCTGTCTGTCTTCTTACATATGCACGCACACACACACACACACACACACACACACACACACACACACCCCTGCCCTCCCTTCCCCATCCACTTGGTGACTGCCTAGCCTTCCTGCAGAGGTCAGTGGATGTCAGGATAGCTTGGAGCAAGCTTTGGGGACCCAGGGCCCACCACCCTGCTCTTCATGATCTGTAAGGTGCTCAGCAATTGGCCAGTTCCTCCCAGCAGTGCCCCAGGGGGGCCCAGGGAGAAGCCTGAGTCCCTCTTGCATTGGGAGCATGTGGGCATCAGGACAGAGTGTGGCCTTTGTCCCCTGGCTGCTGTGCTCTGTGGAGCGAGTGCCCACCGGGAATGTGCTCTCCTGCAGCCCTTGTCTCGGGGTGACCTTTCCTTGCCATTTAGCCACATTGAACAGCAGAAAGCGTGTAGGCTCTGGATCCTGACACCTCGGGGTGCGGATTCCAGCTTCACAGTTGACCATCAGTGTGAATGGAGCACATCTCTCTCCCATCTGGAACCTCTCGGGGTTGAGAAAGACCTGGGCAACTTTCTGTTCAGGCGTCTTCTTAGAGACTTAAAATATCCAAAATATGAATATTGTGGTAGATTTTGAATGTCTACATTTAACCAAGTGATACTTCAACAAAACTAATAGAATGCAATGTAGCTGTGTTGTTCTTGTGTGTACATGAGTTATTAGAGCCTCTTAATTGGAGCATGGCAAAGGGTGGCGCTCTAACCCTGAGCTGCAGGGTCTTCTTTCATCCCTGACAGCGAATCTTTGTGGTGGAGGAGTGACTTCATTTGGAGATAATGAATACAAGGTTGATTTAAGGCCTCTTGCGAATGTAAGGCCTGGGCCAAATGGCCTTGGAGTTCCCTCCCCTGGCTTTCTTTGCTGCTTAGAGAGCGCCAGCAGACCATCCACACCAGATCTCGTGAAGATTCATTGCAAAATGCTGCAAAAAGTGCTGCGTATAAAAGAAAAGTTAGCTACTTTTGACTTTATTAAACTTTTTCTCATTAAAAGACACTTTAAAGAATGAGGAGGGGATATTTATAACATGTTAGCAATATAGGATTAACATGAAGAATATATCAAGAAGTTTTACAAATTCTATAAGAAAAGCTCAAAACAATTTAAAAGGAAAATGGGCAAAAGGCTTGCACAGGTCTTTCACAGAAGAGGCAACACAAGTGACCAATAATCATATGAAGAGATGTTCAAAATTATTAGTGATCTGTGAAATGCAAATCAAGACCATAAGGATGTATTGTTCTACACCAATTAGATTGATAAAAAATGAGAGGTGGTGGAGAGGACGTGGAGTAACAGGTGGTTAATTGCTGGTGGGAGTGTACTCAGTGCAATCACTTTGGAAAAGAGTTTACCATTCTCTTAAAAAATGGAACATTCACATACCCTATGGCTCAGCAATTTCGCTCCAGTGTATCCACCCCAAATAAATGTCCATTTGCACTTTAGACACAAGAAAGGCTATGACAGCATTGCTTATAGAACCAAAACCCTGGAAACAATCCAATGACCCTTAACAATGTAAGAAAATATTTTCTGCAGTGAAATGGATGGACTACATCTTCATCCAATAGTATGGGTGAATCTTAGCAGAATAATATTGCATGAAAAACCAAGTCAATTTCATATGGATCAAACTAATAGAAAATAAACTAGAACAATATGCCCTTTTAACAACATATAAGATACACTCATACACACATCCAAAGTGATGATAGATACAAGATTAACCACAGTGTTTGCTACAGATGGAAGAGGCAGAGGAGCAGGAAGAAGCACGTTGTTGGATGTAAGTCAGGGCCGGTGTTAAGTTTAGATTAGCATGAGAGTTTTTATTTTTTTACATTTCTTATTATAATAAATGAGTTAATTAAAACAGAGGCCCATGCTTGGACAAATGGATGGGTGTCCTGCAGCAGGCATTGTTTTAAATCCTATTCTGTTCACCTGTTCTAGATTCACCTGTTCTATTCTGTTCTAGATATATAAGTCAAGACCGAGCCAGGCAGAGTTTGGCTTGTCACAGGTGCCAGCCCCTTCCCTCCATGGACCCGCTTGTTCCTCCAGCCTGGTGTGCCTCAGCAAGGCAAGCACACGCTCTTAAAACCCTCTGGAGGGTGATCACTCTGGACATGGGTCATTAGAGATACGCCTCCTTGTCATCCTATTTAGTCAATTGGTGGCATGTAAGAAACCGTTCACCCTCTGTTGATATCTAAGCTCTCACTCATGAATAAAACAATGTTAAAAATTGTGAAGGATGCAGATGTTTCCTTATCAATGCCTATTGCATCATGGTACAGAATCTACTCTTTTCTTCGGTACATAGAATGTTTTACTTTTATGACACCTTCATTTTATAAACCCCATGCCGGCTTCGTGATCACAAATCTCTCTCTTGCATTTGTGTCTCTAAAAAAAAAAAAAAGACACAAAAAACAAGCAAAACTGACTGCTAGCACTAGACAAATGTTAAGGGTTTTATAACTAGTGTCATAAAAGGGAGTTTATAGTATTGTCAGAAAATGAAGTGTGCTGCATTTTTTACTGGAAGAAAAGCTCAGGTTCACTCTCAGATCTTTCTTCCTCTGTGTCTGCTGGATGGCTGTTGCACCCACATGCTCGTCTGGAATTCTTCCTCTCCCTACTCCCGTGGAGCTGCCCTCTCATCCCTGCCCCCAGGCCATGGCTTCAGCAACCTTGTGAGTTCCTGGGCCCATGTCAGGGGCAGATCAGGCTGGGGATGGCTGTGCCATAAGTGAGGTCAACAACTTGAATCCAGAAACTATAGGAAAAATCCAGCATCGAGGGAATTATGGGCCTGAGAATAATATTCAGGGAGGAGCAACCTCTATGGATCCCAACAGAGCCTACTTCTGGCAGTGCAGGAGCCCAGCAAAGGTGAGAAGATGCCCACTGAGGGGCTTCTCCTAGAAGCTTCCTTGGTGATGGATAGACAATCACACTTCTAATTTTCAGTTGCTCTTTGGTGACTTGTCTCTGTTTTCAGAGAGGGAGCTCAGTAGTGGAATGATGTCTAATTGCTTCAAAAGCCAGTAGCCTGGTATCAAGGGTAACCCTGGAGAGCTGCTATTACTTTTTCCTTGGGAGTGCTAAGGCTTTTAATGACTTGAAACCAATTTAGGTGGGGAGTTGCCTAGCATGAGTGATCACTTTTCTGCAGTGTCAGAACCGAAGAGATGTCATGGTTGCCCCGCCTCTGAGACCCAGTCCTTCATGCCAATGGCCACTTAGGTAAGGATAAGGGCAGAACTTCCTGGGCCCTAGTTAAAAGAATATGGAAGAATCTGGAAGGGGGGGGATTGGAATTTTTATTTATTAAGAGATTACAACAAGCAATTCTTATGACAAACCTGCCTGGCGCTCAGTAAGTCTCAATAAATATAGGATTGTTCCAGAGTGAGTCATCTGTTTGCTGTCTGACTGAACAGAGGCAGATAAACGGGGCCATGGTTCCTGTCATCACTTAGCAGATCACCTTCCTTAGATCCCATGATGGCAGGGATGAGAGAAATAGCTCTGGGATTCCTGTCAGGCATGTCTCTTAGTAACCTGCTCCTGGGGAGGAAATCCTCCCAGTGGGTTCTGAAAGATGTGTCACAAAGAGAGACATCCTTCATCCCTCTCAGCCACCTGCACCTGTCAGGCCTGGGGAAAGACTAAATGAAGCACGGACAAACTGTGGCTCATGGCCAAATCTGGCCCACAGCTTGTTTTTGTTAATAAAGTTTTATTGGATAATAGCCCAACTCATTAATTTACGTACTATTTATGGCTGCTTTCTTGCTACTTCAACAGAGTTGAGTAGTTGTGACAGAGACCATGTGGCCCACAAAGACTAAAATATTTATTATCTGGCCATTTACAGAAAAAGTTTGAGGACTTCTGGTTTAGACAGGAAGTCAATCCAAGCATGCTGACCCTAGCTGCATGTCCTCATCACAGGCCCCATTAGTGAGCAGCACTGCCTCTGAGGCTACTTCATCTCACAGTGCGCAGGCAGAGCTAGGGCTTTGGCTGCACCACCTAATGGCATATGGGCTCTGCCCTTTCTTGTCCCGAGGTCTGACTCTGGTGGCCTGGAAACTTCTCCATCACTGCACAGGGACCCTTCTTTAGTCCTGGCCTGGCCTGGCCTCCCTTTGAAATCTATTGGGCGACCTCTGTGTCCCAGGCACTGTGCCAGATGATTTACATATATTCATGCTTTCATCCTAAATATACTACTTGATGATTACTGTCCCCATAATGTAGAGACTGGACCTGAGCCTCAGAGAAATGCAGTAACTTGCCCAAGGTCACACAGACAGGAGTAAGTAGTGACACGGCTATCAAAACCTTGCTCCAACCCTGCCTCTTCCCGCAGGGTGGCACTGTCTTTTCTATACCTCCGTGTGTCCCCTCCCCCTTGTGTACTCTTTACTTGTGCTTGTGTTTCCTTTCTTTGACACCAAAGTAGCGAGATATATGCTCTCATTTTTAAAGGCCTTACCCCTCCTTCCATGTGTCATAGCAAAGGTTATTTAAGTCTATGACTTTATCTTTCGATTTTTCAAACTATTAAAATATCAATTAGAGAAACTTTGAGATGCAGAATTGAACTGGCAAGTGGTTCAAATTTATATGGTAATAACTTTGTCATAAGAAGTCAGACTTTAATGTTGCTGGTGCGATTTTTTTTTTCTTTAATGTGATCAACTCCATCAAGCAACATCCAGCATAACCCAATTTCTGTGCAGTGCCAGGGCTGACCTGGACCACCAATTGATTAAGCCTTTCCATAAATCAGACCTAATATTTAATAACACTGTCACATAGAATATAGTGTTAATAGTTTAAATGTCAATCTTCACAGCTCATTGAGTTCTTTGAATAAATAAGTGAGTAGCTTGTTTCAGACCCTGTGGCTGGAGATAGTATTTTTCAGAGGGAAGTAGCTCTGGAGGTCAGCAGTTACAGCAGAAGGTGGTGTTTTCCGCTCAGTAAATACAGCTGAGGTCATAAAGTGTGAATGCAAATGTAGGAAGAAAACGGATCCACAGTTCTTATTTATTTATATCCCTGATCTAAAGCTTGCCCTGGCATCAGATTGTATATGGGCATAACCTGTCAGCACCTGCATTTGTTCCCTTCTTCCCGCTCTGTAACGGGGCTGCTCTCCTTGCAGATAGTCTCTGCTCAGTGTCAGGGAACATACTCTGGGGCAGAAAATATGGTGTGCAAAATATTTAAAAGACTAATATAAATCATCAAGGAAAAGATGAAGACCCCAATAAAAATTTACAGAAGACTTGAGCACACATTTCATGAGAGAAGATACATGGATGACCAATAAGCATGTGAAAAAGTGCTCAACTCACTAGTCAGCACAGGAATGCAAATTAAATAATAATGAGATATCTGTTCACACCCACTAAATTGTCTACAGTCAAAAAGATTTTTATTATGTTGTATTGTAAATATTTATATTGTATTATTTTATATATATAATATATATATACGTATACACGCACATATATATACACACACATATATCAAATTGAATCAGTACCATTTGTTAAAAAGACTTGTATTTACTCAACAAATTGGCTAGATACCTAGATTAAAATCAACTGGCCATGAATAGATTGATCTATTTCTGGATTCTCTATTATGTTCAATTTATCTACATCTATTATTACAGCAATACAAAAATGTCTTGATCACTTTAGTATTATAATAATTCCTTAGATCAGGTAGTTTGAGTTCTCCAACTTTGTTCTTCTTCTACACGAGTGTTTGGACAACTCCAGATCCCTTGAATTTCCATTTAAATTTTGAAATCATCTTGCCAATTTCTTCAAAATAGCCTCTTGAGATTTTGGTAACTATTACATTTAATATATGGATTATTTTGAGGAAAATTTATATTTTTACAATACTGAATCTTCCAGTCTGTAAACATTGTTTGTATGTTAAAAAACAAAACAAAACAAAAAAACTTTGATTTCATCGATTTTCACTGTTGCTTTTATATTTTATTGATTTCAGCTCTTTTGCAAAAAAAAAAAAAATTACCTCTATTTTACTTTAGTTATAATTTGCTCTTCT
Source organism: Mirza zaza (assembly GCA_008750895.1). Classification (NCBI taxonomy): domain Eukaryota; kingdom Metazoa; phylum Chordata; class Mammalia; order Primates; family Cheirogaleidae; genus Mirza; species Mirza zaza. The sequence goes on from VSMD01093536.1 coordinate 8,266, forward strand.
TCTGTAATAGCTTTGTGATGTTAAAACTTAAATCATTAATTCTGTACTTGTTTTCTTTCCTAATATAAGCATTAGAGCATTAGAGGTATAAGTTCCCTTCTAAGCACTGTTTTAGCTGCATCCCATGAATTTTTATATCTTGTGTATTCGTTATCATTTAGTTCAAAATTGAAGTCTCAGGCTTAATCCTTTTTTCGGGGTATCCCTGCTGAGTTCTGGAGGGCAGCACGTGGCTGTGATGTGGTGCAGAGAAGCCTGTGCATGCCCAGAGCAGGGATCTACTCTGCTTAGTGGTTGGAGGAAGCTTCCTAAGATAGTGCTGTCATGGACACGCATTTTATAATCCACACGCCTTAATTTGTTTTCTGTTTTGAAGATAAAAGTGTGGAATGTGGGAGAAAACCGGCAAGTAGAAAATAAAATAGAAAGTTAATAGAAATCAGAGAGGCAGAGAGTTGAATGTCATGTGAACAAAATGCACTTTCATTTCTGCTAGATGTATAACTCCTTGTAGGAGAATGAGGGCAGTGGTATTTTCACTGCTTAACTGTTGCTGTCTTCAAATCCCTTCCTGGTCTTGACATTCTGCCTCCTGAGTCCTTGATGCCTTCCTTGCTCAGGTAAAATGTACCTGATTTTTCCTCACATGCCTAACTCTGTGCTCCACCCAACTCCAAATGCGCTTAAACATCCCCCAGTTAGTGTCAACCTTTAAAAGAATAACCAGTTTTGAAAAGAAATCCTTAAGTTGTATATTTATAATTTATATGTAATATGTTGCCACTAAGAAAAGTATAAAATATTCCAGGATATAAGAAATAAAAATAACCAGAAGAAAAATAATCAAACATCTTTGTTCACCACCTAAATACAATTCTAAGAAATTTTTTGTGTATTTGCGTGTAATCTTTTTTAAATTTCCAAAAAAGAATTTATATAATTATATAGTGTTGTAGGAAATATATTTTAACTTGCATTTTTTCTAACATTGTTGTAAAATTTATAAAAGTCGTTTAGTAGCTAATGAATACTTCATCAAATAGATATAAACTATTTGAGGTAAAAAATTTATTCAAACATTCCCTTCTCAATTGTCATTTGAGTTCAATTTTTTTCCACATATAAATAACATTGTAATGAACATTTTCATGCCTAATGTTTTTCTAGTTACTATATCTATTCTGTAGGTTTAATTCTCAAAAGTAGAATTATGGTGTCAAAAAATATATAAACATTTAAAGCTCTTGGCAAAATATCACTGAGTATTGCCAAAAGTAGGGCTTGGATGAATTATATTATTAGTTTTGTAATCAAAAGAATATCCATGTTTCAGTTGATTACTTAAATCAAATTCTTGTGATTTATCTTATATAGAAGTCTTTTTATAAATTGGTTTTTTTTTTATTTTTCTCATGTTATTCATTGTGACTTTTTCTTTCTCTTTCTCTTTACAAATTTACTTTATGCATTTGTATGTGCATGCATTTTTGCTTTATTATTCTGGGGAGTAGTGTGAAACAGCAAACATTTTCTTTTCAATCCTTTTTTTCCCTAGACCCACATTAAAACATTGCCACCATAAACCATGATAAAAAAATTATGGTGATTTTGGGGATATTGAATAAGATCATGGCTAGATGTCTATAGTAGTTTAATATTCAGAAGTGATGCATATGCAAACCCATTTCCCAAATTTGTCTTTCTGCAATGATTTACTATTTAAAGTATTTGGGTTTTTATACATTTTTTAATTCATTTATCCATCAACTTATTTACTAGTGCTGAGCTCAGTTAATATGTAAAAGTGGACATGACACTTTATTCTTAAATCTGAGTTGTAAGAGAAGACAAAGGCCAATTTGGGACAGTATGTTATTTCAAAAATAAAGATTTTTGCTTCTTTTCTTACTTTCCCCCGGCCTTCCTCGGACAGGGCCTCCTGTCAAAGGCTGGACAATCAGGAGATTAATTTAATCATAGCGGTTACCATTGGAGAGGCCTGGGACTGCCCGGGTCCGGGGTTAAGGTTCTCCCACGCGTCCACGCAACTGTGCTTCAGCACAACCAGGTCTCCTCATTCGTGAGGAAACTAAAGTCCCAGGAGGGTTAGGGACTTGCTGATAATCAAGCTGGAGTCAGTGCTGAGCTTTTCTCACTCGGGCTCCCTTGTCCTTACCTCGTGAGTCTCTGCGGCAATGGGCGAGACTCCTGAACGAAGCCTCAGCTCCCACCGTGCTCGGCTCGCACGCCACTGGCCCACCCGTGCTCTGGTTACCAGAGCCGGAGCGGTTCCCTCCCCTCTCCACACCTTTGTGCACTGTGGTGCAGTGCAGCACCATTCCCTTTCTTTGTCTGCCAGACTGCTTCCTGGTCACCCCTGCAGCCTTAACGGAAGCATTCGCTTCTCCCAAGCCTTCCCTGGGCGCCCTCGTGCCCTCACCACACTGGGCATCCCAGAGCGAAGCCTCGCCATCGGCCATCCGAGCCCCAGGGGCAGGCCCTGTCACTGCCCTGCCAGACGTGCAGCTGCTCTAGGGTGGGGCCTGGCTCTTATCCATTTGTCTGTCTCCAGGGTGGCCTCAGGAAGAGGCGGCACAGGGGTAAATATAGCACATGGACATTTGAAGCCTCTGACCCTTTCTAAAATCAAACAAAATAAATGTTCAACGAGTAATCAGTGTAAGTGGGTGGAAATGCAGTCATGTGTGTCTTTCTTAAGCACAAGTGAGCAGCAGAATTGCTGGGGTCCGGTTGCAGGGAGAGTAAGGAGAGAGGAGGGGTGCCCCGGAGGGGAGGAGAGATGAGGGGTGCCCGGGAGGGGAGGAGAGATGAGGGGTGCCGGGAGGGGAGGAGAGATGAGGGGTGCCCGGGAGGGGAGGAGAGATGAGGGGTGCCCGGGAGAGGAGGGGTCCTCTGCCCTGGGCCTGGGGGGCACAGTCAGTCTTGCCGATGCCAGTCACCACACATTAACTAAAGTGGCCTCTTCATAACTCCTTGCTGCTTAAATCTGCCTGATGATGATTGTTTGGGATAATACAGTCCAGAGATCAAGGAAAGCCCCCACTGTGCTCCCTTATTAAATTACTTTGCTTTGAGTTTTCAGCATTGCCAAGCAAATCTCATTATGAATTCTTCAATTACTTTCTTTTATGATTTTTTATAATTTGGTAGGGTAAGCTCTGGAATCAAACCAATATCCGTGCCATCATGCTAACTTTGATTATTTTTAAACTCCTCATTAGAGAGAGTGGGAGGATGTTGACTCCCCTAAATCTGATTTTATTTTTCAGATTTGCTCTGCCCTGTAATTGCTTTGTACTCTGGTCTGATGTGCTTCACCTTAGTGCTGGCTGTAAATGTGGGCCGATTCCATTCTGTTTGTTCCACTGAGCATTATTGCTTTGGGTTTTATGACTTATGTTTTTGCATTTTGAACTGAATTGTTTTGTTATTTGATTACATCAAAATGAAGACACAAATTGCTGGTGAAAACAATTTTGATTTATTACGTCAGCCACATTGTTGACAATTTTTGTTTGGTTTATTTTTATTTTCACTTTATTAGTATGATGTTGTTTGTCCAGGAACAAAAAGGGAGAAAGGGAGGCAGGAAAATAACATTTATAAAGAAATAATTAGGTACAGCAGTGTGCTTATGCACTCTGCCTTCACTGAGGGCTTTTTGTGATATTTCCATTTTGCAAATAATGAATGCAAAACTCGGAAAAGTTAAACCTTTGCCCTAAAATTATCTGACTCTTTCTACTACTATCCTTGTGTTTTACTATTATTACTATGATTAATACCATCATCATCATCAACGAGATAAAACGTATTTTAGTGGAAGTTGTAGTTTCCACTGGGATGGGACCTCTGACAGAGTTGATAGTGCTCTCTACTCTCCAACTTAGGGATGTTAAGATTTGCTCTGGGCTCTACATTTTAACTTTAAATTTGGTGTGTGTGTATGAGTGTGTGTGTGTGTGTGTGTGACAGAGAGAGACAGACAGACAGAAAGGCGGTGAGAGGCAGATCCATTCAAACCAGGAGAAGTACTAGAAACGTGAGGGGAGAGATGCCTGCTGAGGATCAGAAAGAGCACACAGAAATGCTGCGCTTAGTGAAGAACATCCCCAGTGGTAGCATTCGGAGTCCTCAGTATTTGAACAGCCTTCACGTAGGAGAGGACTTGGACCCGTTGTGTGCAGCCTGGACGCTGGGCCTCAGTCAGTGAGGTGAGGACGTGATAAGAGGACTCTCCAGCGAGGACAGAGATGCCGTCATCCCTGGGCCACCCAGCAGGGCCGTGCAGGGGTGTGACCCGCCACCCCTTCAGGCCCCTCTCGTGGTAAATTTTATGATGCCTTTGACTTTATAAAGCTGTAAACCCTGACAGACGGAGCCCAGAGCTTGTTCGGCCATGAGGGATGGGAGTCCATTTGGATCTTTTGGGTCAGAATGTGACCACTTTTATAGCTCTTCAAAGTGCTCTAAGGCTGTTGTGTGAGCTCTGACATTTTAGCAAAGGCCGTAAAGGAATACTTAGCCACAAATGGAGTTAGAGACTGAGGCTCTTCCACATAAACCCCCAGGGATGGTCGCCCAACGCATTAAGGGACATTCTTTCATATTAATTATGCTCACTTGAAATTTTGCAGCTTCTCCCGCCTTCCAGCATAGTCCGAGTCGCCGGTTCCGACAACTCTTTATGGCTAAAGAGACATTAAAAGAAGGTTGCTTCGAATGGCAAGGCCACCCTAGCCTCAGGGCGCACGTTCCTTCATGAGTCTCACTTGAACTGGTCTCGGCGAAGTCAAATGCTCAGTTAAGGCAGCGTAGTGTGGAGACTAGGGCGTGGGGTTTGCGTCTGTGAGGACTGGATGTGGCTCTTGCGTTCATCTTTTGCCAACCGTGAGATCTTGGGCAAATTAACTGACTCCTGAGAGATAGTAATAATAACACTGGGTCTGGCCAGAGTTGCTGTGAAGATTAGAAGTGATGCGAAGGGATTAGCACTGTGCCTTGCAGAGTATATTTTAGCACGGCAGTTATCAAAGGGTGGGCCTTGTTCCAGCCGCAGCAGCAGCATCTGGGAACTTGTTAGAAATGTGAATTCTTGGGCTCTCTCCAGATCTCATGAGTCCGAAGCTGGGTGATGGGAGGTTCATGATCTGTGTTCCAGCGGGCCCTTCCGGAGATCCTCATGCTTTCTCCACTTTGAGAACATCTGCTTGAACAAACGGCACTTACTGTTACGATTGTTGTTTTATGAGTACCTGATGTTTTTTTTGAATTTTAGAAAGTGACTCTTAGAGGCCAAGGGTACCCATTGATGCTGTCTATGAACATGAGGCTCTGGAGGAGACTATAGGGTGGAAGAAGAAGGAGGGCAGACCCAGAGGGGCAAATGGCACATGGCCAGCCCCACCTGACTTCCCAGATCATAGTTTCGGTCTCTCCAGCTTTTTATTCAATCACTTTACACATATTTATCCATCATCAACTCTATGCCAGCATCTTGCTAGGGGAGTGAACAGGGCATGCATGGCCAAGGAGCCTGCATTCTTCCCTGGATGTTTGTGTGTGTGCATGTGTGTGTGTTTGCATGTGCGTGCACGTGCATGCATGTGTGTGTGTGTGCATATGCATGTGTGTGTGTGCATGGCATACAGAGAGTGTCTGCACAGCCCTAGCTCTGTGTTTTATGGGATGTTTGACCACAGGGATGTCTGTCTTCTGTGCACTCTGAATTCATGTGTTCTTAGGTTTTTTCATTTTCCTGAGATGGCATTTTTCATTCTGTGTTCTTTTCCCTTTGTAATCTATTTTATATCTAGGCAAACCAAATTACTCTTTCTTTTAAATCATTCTTAATTTTTCCCAGGGAATAACTCAGATTAGATTATTGTTTATCATAGTCTTTGGACAATTTAAAATTTTGACAACTCATTGAAAATCAATGTGTCCCTTTGCCCTGCTGAGAAGGTTGTTTATGGCCTCAAGTTTTGCTGATGGTGTACAATTTCAGATTTTGAGAAAGGAGCCATTGATTCTTCCAAGTTAGGACTTTTCTTTTTTCTTTGTACCAAACCAGCTTTTTTTCCCTTGGAGATGTGAGAATCCGTCTCCCACTAGGATATTTCTTGGTTTACTAAAAAGACTATTTCTCCCCAGAGTGCCAGAGGCCCCAAAAGGAATAATGCCTCCATAGGGTCAGGTGCTGGAGGCAGATGTCATTAGCAAAAGCTCAGCCAGAATCTGGAAGCAGAAGAGAACAAAACAGCATGAGAACAGAGCCAGTTGCTAAGGAGGCTCTATGCGGCTCTTTGGGGGTGTTCACATTGAACTTTTGATGCGGCAGGGAGGAAGGCCATTTGAAGTCACAGAGACCTGGGGAGAAATTCAAGCTCTGCCAAGAGCTAATTCTGTGGCCTTGGGCACAGCTCTTTCTAAACCTCAATTTCCTTGGGTAGAAAATGGACACAGTTTGTACCATGGAAGTTTATCCTGAACTTTCTAAGAAGAGAATGAATGGGGAAGTACCAGTAGAATACTTTGTGGGAAGAAGATGTTCAGTGTGATTTTCCCTTAAAGTTTGTTTTCAGTAGCTTTGGTCTTTCTACCGTATGGCTCCCCTTCTTCCATTTAGTGTCCCAATCCAAGACCCCAGAACTTTAGTACTTTTTCCCTTTCTAAACCTGCTTTCTAGAGAAGATCAGAAATTAATTGGCCTAGATGTCTATATCGTTACATGTCAACTTTAGCATGCATCAGGGTTACCTGGAGAGTTATTAAAACATAGATTTTTAGGTCCTAAAATCTCCTCCCCAGAGCCAGAGGCTCTTATTCAGTGGATCCAGGTGGGACCTGAGGATTTACCTCTCTAGTAAATTCTCTAGGAAGCTTCTGCTTCTGATTCAGAGAACATACTTTGAGAACCACTAGTCAATAGCATAGACTTTTAGAACGTCACATCTGGAGAAGACCCTAAGAACCATCTGGCTCCTCTTTCATTTTTATAAATTGACAGTGAGTCAGTAATTGGGCCAAGACTACAACCCAGTCTAGCAGTCTTTCTAATTTACCAAGCTGATGACTGAGGACAATTTCAAGTGTTATTTATTCCAAGGCAATTGCATTTTATTCAGGATCCAAACTTTAAGCTATGAGATGATATTGGTGATGATTATTATCACCATGAGGATAATATCTTATTGTTTGAGTTTCTCCAATGCACCAGGCACTTCCCACACTATCTCTCCTTGGCTAAGTGTGTGAGATGGGCATGCTGTTTGTGTCTTCCCGGTGAGGACACTCAGCTCACAGGGCTCAGGTGGCTGGCCAAGGACAAGGGGAAGGCCTGGTCTGCCTGTCTCCAAACCTTTGCTCTCACCAACACACTATGTCATTCTCTCTAGAAGGTGAAGTGAAAATTCCATAAAGGAAGTTAAGAAATGAAAGAACAGATAATATAAAAGAAAAGGCATTGGTGGCCTTTTGAGATGCGAAATTACCGTCATTCTCTCTAGTCCCTGCTGTGCTCCTCACTACTGATTGTGTCACTCCAGGGCACAGGAACACCAGAGTGGCCAGCAGGAGCCACTTTCCACTGCTGTAGCTGTGGGCTGTCTCTGTCATCTCAGTCCTCCTATCCAGGAGGTGGGTGGCCTCACTGGGGCCCCCGTGACAAAGCTGCATGCTGCCCTCCTGCCCGTGCTCTGTGTGGCCACACATACCCGTGGGGCATCCCTCTCCCAGATGGCCTTGCTGCCCCTTTGGCTGCATCATCTCATTGTCCAGCTCCATCCTGTTCATTGTGGCCTGAAGCCAGGAGCCAAATTGACTTCACACCCCGTGGCCACTTTGGGAGAGCAGCTTTTTCAGTAATTGTGGAGAGTTCGTTCAGCTGCAATCCTCTCTCCCTCCCGCGGAGCCTGTGCTGGGCTGCCTCCTTTGCTGGGCTGGACCGGGGACTGATCGGATAAAGGGTCATTATCCTTCACTCCCTGCACAGCAGGTTTCCTGGCAGCCTCCTGGTTGGCCTTTGTGAACAGCCTCTGACTGTCTCACTGATGGCCTGCCTTACATTTTCATGTCATTTTGGGCCACCGCCTTGCATTGTTCTGAGAGCCCAGGGAAAGGTGAGCTCCTTATCTCCAGCTGTAGGTACACACTTTCTGAACTGTTTTATGTTTCCCCAGGTGCTTGGTACCTGAGTCCATGTCTCTGCTGTCTCCCGGGGGGCTGTGTGGCTCACAAGCTCACACGTGCACATACGTACACTCATACATAAACACATTCACAGAGCTACATACACATTTTCACATGCACACACATTCACACAATTCTCTGATGCATACATACTTACACACCTTCACACACTCACACACATTCCCTCACACACACATGTACTCAGTCACATAATCCTCACTCACATACATTCACACACATACACATTCACATATGCATACACACCATCCCACATGCACATATACATACACACAGACACACATTCTCACATGCATACACACTCACATACCCACATGCATACATGTTCTCACATGTCCACACTTACATACCCATACACACACATTCTCCCACACTTACACATATACACACACAATTCTCATGCACATAAACTCGCACTCTCATGCATGCACGCACACTCACACACGGACTCTGCACACTCACACAGACTGTGCTGTTGACTTCAAGGGGGAGAGTGACGGGTGGGAGGGCAGTCGGGGGAAGGAAAGGTGCTTCAGGAACAGCTGAGATTGGTCCCTTGGATCCAGCTGGACACCGAGGAAGGAGAAGGAAACAGAGATGTGTTGAGCCCTCGCGCCGTGTCAGGCGCAGTGCTTGGTGTTCTGCAATTTGCCACCCACAGTTGTCCTCCTAGGAAGGGATTCTCCGCCCCCAAGACTACAGGTTCCTGGAAGAGCTGGGATGAGACAGAGTGGAGGGAGCTTGCCTGCCTCGGTCACTCTGCTCTCTGCAGTGCGCTCTGTGCAAAGAGCGATATGGAATCTCTGCAGTCACCATCTTAGACGCGGCAGTCGCAGGTGTTTGCTGGCGGAAACAAGGGCAATGCAGAGGTTCTGACACACCAGCAAGGTCACCCATGATGGTACTGCCCCCAAATGACCCTTGTTTGTATTTGGTACTTGCTTTTGATTCTTCATGAATATAAAACTTTCACATGATAATTTTAAAAAAGATATCACAGTGTCAGTACTCTAGTCTAACAGGTTCTTTTCCACTGAGCAGTATGTTATTGGTTGTCATGTTTAGACTTACCATATGCCAAGCAAGATCCAAAGTATGTCACATACATCGAGGGGTCTTAATCCTCATCAGAACTCTGTGAGGTATGGGCCGTTTACACCAGTGGAACCGAGGCCCAGAGATATTAACCGGTGTGCCTGCATCCCCGGAGCCGGCAGGCGGTGGAGCCGGATTCAATCCCATGCGGTCAGACCCCAGAACCCAGGCTGGCTCACTGCCCAGGGCTGCCTCCTTTTTACCAGGGGACTTTTTCTTAGCAGTCAATGCTCTTTTAAAACACCATATTAACAGTAATGTAATATTCCATCATCTAATCCTGGCATTTACCTAGCTGATTCTCAATTATTGAACATTTAGGTTGTTTCCATTTTCTTGCTAGTTTAAACAGTGTTGCCCTGAAAATCTTTATACAAACATTTTTTAAAAAATCGAATAATTCCTTAGGATAACTCCCAAGGAGTGGAATTGCTACATATGCACATTTTAAAAGGATTCAATTCTCCCCACTAAATTGCCATTCCAGAAAAACCATGCCAACCCACACTTCCACCAGAAGACTGCAAAATTGTCTTTTTATCTTCAGATGGTCTGGGTTTTGACTGTTGCATCTTGTAATTTGGCACAGTGCACATGTAATACAGGTATCAGTGTAGCCAGGGTTCAGGCTGTGTATGACAGCGTGTTGCCATTGTATGAACATAACCAGGAGCTGAGACTTGGGATGTTTGAAAAGGCTGAGCTCTGCTTTGCTGGGAGGAAGGGTGGTGTAAGGGGGGGCCCCTGAGTGTGCCACACAGACAGGAAGAGCACATGAGGATGCATCAGGTTTCCAAGGAGTCCCTGATGTCCAGAGACACTGCAGCCCCTGTGTCCTCCCTTCTAGAGTTTCAGTGGTTCCATGAACCACTCTTGTTTGTAAGACTGGGGAAAGACAGGCACTGCCATTCGTGTGTGATCTGTCACCAGCAATGTCCCCTGGGAAGTGGTCCAACGGTGAAGACAGTAGGTGCGTTTTCCCCAGCCTTTCCTTCTTGAGTCCCAGTGAGGCAGAGGGGATGCCACAGACTTCTCTGGAGCAAAATAGAACTCAGGTTGACATGACTCCACTGTTCATTACCTGGCCTTGTTTTGAACAAGTCACTTTATTTTTCTGAGCCTCAGTTTCTTGATGTGTAAAAGGAGATGAATCTTCTGTCCTTGAGAATTGTTCCATGGATAAAAAGGCGTCAGGTTTCTAAAGGCCCTGGCACTCGGCAGGTGCATCACACCTCCTCTGCACCTGCACTGTGGATGCTGGGCTTCCTTCAGTGCTTTTTTCCCAGTGGCATTTGTGACTGATGTTTGCAGCACCAGCATTCTTGTTTGGGGGAGCAATGTGGTTGCTTGTCCCTTTCCAAAGCAGTTAGGATGGGATAGAAGGGTGTAATGAGGTTCTTGCCTCAGAGGCTGATGTCTCTGAAAGTTTGTGCTCCAAGTGAGTTCTGGAAGGCATGGAGTCAGTGGAGCAATGAGAGGCAGTGCAGTCTCATTTTATTACTAGTGTGGGATGATGGAAAGTGAGCAAGTCATCTGATATCCCAGCTTACTCGTGGATTTGTGTGGGGAGACCAACCTTCCTCCAGCCACGTAGGCTGATCATGGTCCCCCACATTTTAGGAAGGATGCACTAAGTGCTGAACCCAGGCCTCCTCGCTGTCTCAATTCGTTTCCTTTTAGAATGTTCCAGGGCTCAGGTGGATTCAGGAGGGAGTGGATGTCAGGGCTGGGCTTGGATTCTGTTTGCTAAGATGCTTGCTGGGAGTCAGGCCGGGGGTGGTCCCTCTGGCCGACGTTGTCTTGGCATACTGCAGATGGATGGCCACATGCCCTTGACTTTTTTCAATGCCACAGATAGATGTTCTTCCTCCTTTCCCTAAAGTCCTTGCATCTATTGTTTTTGTGTCTGAACCAAAGCCTTATTTTTTTCTTTTAGGGAAAGAGGAAAATGAAATGAAGCAAAATGTTTAGAAGCAGGCCAAGGATGTCAGGGAGCTTCCCCACGTGCTTGGGTGCTGTCGGGAAGCTGGTGTCCTGGAGAGGTTTGAGAGCTCTGCCAGGGCTTTGTGTCCTGTCGGTGGGCCCGGGCACAGCTCCAGTGGAGCCAGGAGCACCCAGGGGGATGCAGATCAGATTTGGTGCCCATGTAGTGTGTGATAGCATAGACTGTAAAACAAGATTAAAGAAAACATTTTAATCAGCTTGTCCTAAGGATCATCACTTATGTCTTTCCATTAGGTAATGATACTGCCCACCTCTTGGCACATTACATTTCACACATACACAGAAGAGCAATAATACCATATCCATCACTAATAGTATGTCCATCCTATTATTTTCTGCTACTTTCATTAAGTGTGTATGTGCATGTGTGTGTGTATGTATATATATAGCGATCAAATATGTATATAGTGTTTCTGCAAAGCCTTTATAATTATTATCTGTTACATAAAATGCTATCACATTCATGAACCATAATTTATGAAATTGTTTCCCTATTTGGCATGTTTACTCTAGATTTAGAATATTTGTCATGCGTTTTGGATACATTCAGGTTACTTTTTAGGTTAAACTCTCAATTTTCCAGGGAAAACACATGAGCAGGTTTAACCATCCTTGTTCCATATTATCACTTTACTTTCTGAAGGGTTGTGTCATTTTGCAATGCCGATAGCCAGGAAGGATCATGCCCATTTTGCCATAGTTTCTTCACCACAGGATGTTATCAATTAAAAATAAATAGAACCATGTAAGTAGCCAAATGACATTTCTAAACCATACTAACTTTCACACCTCTCCTTTCTTGCATAATCTGCAAATACGTTATTGCTCATGGAAAAAAAAAAACTAGGCTAGAGTCCTAGAACTAGCCCCGAAAGGCTCTCTGGGGTCAGAGGAGCTGGACAGTGGTGTTTCTGTGCCCACCCGGGCTCTGCACAGAGCTGAGGGCTCGAGGGAGGCTCGGCTCTCTGCACAGCTGATCTCCAGTCTGACTTCCCACCAGCCACATTCCAACGCACTGATCCATGCTCACTCAGAGGCTGGAAATTCAGAATGCATTTAATGTTATAAATGGGCTGGCCGGATAAAGGTGACTCAGCCCACTGAAAGTACGGTGTTTGTTTTCGTCTTAAGTATCAGAATCCAAGTCAGCCTCCCTTTTATCTCTCAGACATTATGAAACAAAATGCCAACGATCTATTTGTAAGCAGCTCACCACCTACCTGGCTGCTCTCAGACCTCCCTCCCTGACCCGCTGCCACCACTGGGGAGGTGGGAACAAGGCAGCGCCAGGGCTGGGAACAAGGAGCAGGGCTGGTATGAACGGGCATGATCGCAAATGTAGCAAATTGAAAGATCTGTCCCGACGCCCAAAGGAGGTGACTGAGCTCACCCTTCTCCCTCCACGAGTACCAGCCCGTGGCACAAGGTCGAGAGGAGGGAACAAGGCAGCGCCAGGGTGGGAACAAGGAGCAGGGCTGGTATGAACGGGCATGATCGCAAATGTAGCAAATTGAAAGATCTGTCCCGACGCCCAAAGGAGGTGACTGAGCTCACCCTTCTCCCTCCACGAGTACCAGCCCGTGGCACAAGGTCGAGAGGAGGGAACAAGGCAGCGCCAGGGTGGGAACAAGGAGCAGGGCTGGTATGAACGGGCATGATCGCAAATGTAGCAAATTGAAAGATCTGTCCCGACGCCCAAAGGAGGTGACTGAGCTCACCCTTCTCCCTCCACGAGTACCAGCCCGTGGCACAAGGTCGAGAGGAGGGAACAAGGCAGCGCCAGGGTGGGAACAAGGAGCAGGGCTGGTATGAACGGGCATGATCGCAAATGTAGCAAATTGAAAGATCTGTCCCGACGCCCAAAGGAGGTGACTGAGCTCACCCTTCTCCCTCCACGAGTACCAGCCCGTGGCACAAGGTCGAGAGGAGGGAACAAGGCAGCGCCAGGGTGGGAACAAGGAGCAGGGCTGGTATGAACGGGCATGATCGCAAATGTAGCAAATTGAAAGATCTGTCCCGACGCCCAAAGGAGGTGACTGAGCTCACCCTTCTCCCTCCACGAGTACCAGCCCGTGGCACAAGGTCGAGAGGAGGCTGGATTCTGCCTGTGCTCTGTCTTCCCAAGAGCCTGGAAACCATCCTTAACAGAAAAGAGCCAACATAAATAGGAAATGGCAGATATCTCCTGGTGTGAGAGGTCTTGGAAATGGACCCGAAGGAGTGGAGGATGGAGGGAGAGGAATAGATATGCTGTCCTGGAGAAACCAACGCCAGATAAGACACCAGGAGCAGAAGGGCGGGATGCTGATGACCAAGGAAGAGGAGGGTGAGCTGGTGACGGGAGGGTTGGGGAAGAGGGGACATGCTCAGATCTCCAGGGCACAAACGGTGATGTCTTCCATGCCCCACTGACGGGGGAGCCAGGCCTGTGAGTTAGCAGCACACAGTGAAGAGGTGAATTCATAATCATTGGAGGCTACACGGAAAACTGGCTCCGACTCCACAACGAAGAAACACATCTTAGAGATTTTTTCACTGTTTATTTATTTAATTGGGAGAGGGATAGAGCTGATTCTTCAAAAGGGCAAGCACAGGGTTCCTATGAAGGTGACAGAGCCATGCCTGGAGGGGCTGTTTTCACTTCTTACCGCTGGCAGCGGAAATGCTCCTGGCAGCAGGGTCGGCCCTCAGGAGCCTCATGTCTGGCACAGGCTCTGCGACCCGCCAGAAGGACTGCGGAGGTGTCTGCAAGGTGCAGGAAGTTCTCCTGGAAGCTGATGGGTGTGGGGACCCCGGGGAGGTTTGGGTGCTGCCCTCTGCTCAGCGTTGGCCTGAGAGGTGCCGAGGAAGCTCCGGCGTGCCAAGGAAGCAAACAAGACGTGTCGAGAATGGAGAGTGTTTCCTGAGGACAGCTAGGGTCTGGCCCGTCTCACTGCAGTGGGAGCTTCTGATGTGGCCCCCACCACAAAGTCTGGCACACCACGCTCGCTCTCTGGGTCCTCCTGCCCTGTTGCACTCAGGTAGGCCAGGAATCCAGCCGCCGCTTCCTCAAGCAGACGCACGACACATAGCGGCAGCCTGGAGTGGTAGCTCATGCCTGTAGTCCCAGCGACGCCAGAGGCTGAGGCGAGAGGATCGCATGAGCCCAGGAGTCTCTGGGCAGCATAGCAAGATTCTGTATCTTAAAAAAAGAAATATAATATTACATTTAGTCCCTATTTTTCAAATGGGGAGATGGAGTCTAGGGTCATCCCGGCAGGTCAAGGAGACCCCAACTTTGTCTTGTCTTCTTGATCGTCTTCCTGGTTAGCAGGGATTTGAGGCTGAGTCTTCGCCAGCCTCCCTTCCGGATGTTTCCGCCTCCTTGCAGCACTACAAATGCAGCAACCCGCAGGCAGCTCTGCTCACCTGTCTCTCACCCCGGACCGCACCTTGCAGGAAGCCAAGTGCCCCATCCGAGTGGCCACACCAGGCTTTCCTCAGTCAGCTCCTACTCGGTCTGAGCCAGCTTACTTTGTTTTCCTTCATGGAACATCACTTGAAAGGTAGAAATGAACCTGATCTTAATTCTTCCTTCAACATGACATGCCCTTTTCAAATCGTACAAATAACAATGTCTGATTGTCATGTTGAATTGTGAGCGTGGCTGTGAAATGCTCCAAAATCTGACTGAAGCCAAATATTAGGTCGTAAGTCAACATTTTGCTGAGAAACTTGGTTACTGAGAGGCTGAAAATTTATATCTTTTTGTGAGAAAACTTGTTTGCCAGCAGGAAAAAATTTCAAAGACTGTTATCTTCCTACATGGGAGGAGAGAGATGTGTGTAATTTTGCAGCCTGGGTCAAACAAAGTCCTTTAGGACTGCTGAAAGGGACTGGGTGAGGAGTGAGGCTTTGGTGCAATGTTGGGATTGCTCCCTGAGCTGCAGGTCAGTGGTTGGCACAGGCATGTGCCATTTCTTACAAGGGCATTGGCAAAGTTGTGTGAATGGCTAGGAGCAGCCTCCTCCACTGAGGGAGGTCACGCTCTGCCCACAAATCCTTCTGATGGGCACCTGATGAGAAAATGAGCCATCTCAGGCCATGGGCACTGAGGGTCTTGAGAGAAATAAAATCCTGGCTGGCTTCATCAGAGGACCTGTGGCACTCTCTTTGGAAAGTCTCAGTGGACATAAAGAGTCAACCAAACCGAGGCAGGAGCCGGGGACAATGCCCTTGACCATGCCAAGGAGGCCGTAGCTTGCCGGCTTGCCTGTTGCTGTCTGTGACACGTCACCCCCGTCACCAACCCATACTGAGGTCCTCCAGCATCTCGCGTGCACCATGGTAGGAGGGACGGGGAAGGCAAAGGGGTGTCTGTGTCCTCACTATAGAATTAAAACCAGGCGCTCTGCTACATTAAAAACATTATGCTCTGTTTTAAGATGGTCAAGTGACAATGTCTAGTTTGCATCTCCTCCCAGAAAGCAAAGCAGCTTGCATTCCCTCTGGAGTACCCAAACTCCAGGCAAAGTTAGAATTGTGGCTCAAGATAGAATTGAAAGCTGCAGTGGCTGGGTGTGATGGAGTAGGACTTTAATTGTGGCCTCAGGCAAACTCCTAACGGAATAATCTGCACCCACCACACTGATGTGGAGACGCCGACACTGGAAACCCACTCCTCTGTGTGTGTGTGCATGTATGTATGCAAACAAGCACGTGTGTGTATGCATGTGTGCATGACTGTGTATATGCGTGTGCCTGTGTATTTGTGCATGTGTATGTGTGTGCAGGCACATGCACACCCTTACATGTGGGCAGTGAAAGGCAAATGGCGGAAGCCTGGCACGGTGCACAGTAGTTGGGGCCCTGTCCTTAAAGGGTTCTTCTCAATGTACAGGAGCTCCAGACATGTGCCTGTGCTTGATATTAAGTCACCATGACTTGGGGGCACTGAACTCAGGGCCCTTGCCCACGCAACCCCCGCCCCAATCTGGGACAGAGGCTCATGCCACTGTGACCAGGAATCTGGTCTTACGGCCCAGCTCCAGCTCACCTGCCCTTCCCCTCTCCATGAGCTGTGCTGTAGCTGGAGCCTGCCCATCTTTTATATCTAACCACAATGAGTGGCATCAGCCAGCGGTGGCATCTGCAGGCCAGCAGATGGCAGGAGACCGGGCTGTGCTGTCTGACGGGCAGGAGGACCCTGAGCATGGGGCCCTCATATCCCACCCTCCAGCCGCCTCCCTCCTCAGCACTAACACAGCAGGCCTGGCCTGTCTGACTTCCTGGTGGTTTTGGTCTTTCAGGCAAAGAAGGGGAACTACGCCTTTCTGTGGGACGTGGCTGTGGTGGAGTACGCAGCCTTAACGGATGACGACTGCTCAGTGACTGTCATCAGCAACAGCGTCAGCAGCAAGGGCTACGGCATCGCCCTGCAGCACGGCAGCCCCTACAGGGACCTCTTCTCCCAGAGGTAGGCAGGGGCAGCCTGGCGACTCCAGCACTTGGGGTAGGAGACTAACTTTTCCTTAGGCGAGAGGAGCGAACAAAAACTCATTTATTCACCACACTTTCCTAAGCACCTACTGTATACCACTGCATACTCCCTCCACCCCCAACTAGGCCCTGTGCTAGGTGCTGACATAAAGCGGAAGTATATGGTCCCTTCCCATGAGGGCACGTGGTCTCTGTGGGGACTGTGATGTGAGCAGGCAGTGCCAGCCCACAGCATACATGGGATGCGAGGACATTGCCAGGGTGCAAGACACCTAGGAGGACTTCCCAGAAGAGGTGACACCTGAGGCCCGTAGAATGAGTGGCAGTTAGCCAGAAAAATGAATAATGTATGGGATCTGATAAGGACCTACTAATCACTTCTAAAGACAAATGCATCTGCAAAGTGGCAATAGCCGATGTGGAGACGTAGACAAAAAAGTAGAGTCAGAGAAGCAAAAGGTCTCCATAGTCATGGGCTCGTGGTGGGTAGGGCTGCTGATTTCAGGGCAGGAGCTTCCTGGTCCCAGGAGGGGTGGTCTGCTGGGGCGGGGAAGGGACTTGTCCTTAGCCAGAGAGGGTGGAAGTGAAGGGCATGGGTAGCTCAGTGGCCTTTTCCCTGTAGCCAGCCCCAGCAGGGGCCCTGTCCCTAGCAAGTCTGAGTCTTGGGCTCCCTTCTTGCACACATCTGCTAGGTGGCATCCTGCCGGGTGGAGGGAGTGGAACTGCAGAGCCCAGTGAAAAGCCCCAAGGACCAGGTCTGCCTTGGTCCACCTAAATGCAAAATGAGGCAGGAGCACCCAAGTGAAACCGCCTGCATAGTAGCAGGCTCAGAGGCAACCCTAACGGCCTGATTTACACATGAATTCCACACTAAGGAGCATCTATTTTATGGGGAGAGAGTACTCAGAAGCCATTCCTCCAATACTCTGTAGTTCTGAGAGAGTAACTGACACCCGGAGTCGCTCAGCCAGCTGCTGGCAGAGCTGGGAGTAGACTCAGGTGTCCTGAGCTGCGGGGCTGTGCCCGTGTTCCTGCTGGATCTCCAAGCACTTCCACCTGCCTTCTCCTGCCCCCAGATGTCCACACTGTTCCCTTCTGCTCATGAGCACCTGAGCCTTGGCCCTGGCAGGGGAAGGCCCAGGAGGAAGGCCAAGGCCAGTCCATTCAGTGGTTTGTTTGCAAAACTGAAAGAAAGAGTAGGACTAATTAAGGTAAATGAGGCCTTTGGGTTTTCTCTTGGATTTAATCAAGTATACATTGTGTTCCTCCCTCTGATCCCTGGAGCAGAGAGAGATGACAAGAGGGAAGGAGGAGTGGTGATTTATCAATTGCTCAGATTAAAGGCATGAAGAAACAATAGCTTCTCTCCAGGATTTATAACACGTTGGTGTTCTTGAGGTTACACCAGTTGATTTTCCAAGACGGGAGGCTCAGGGCGACTCCACAGACCGTGGACCCTTGAGCATTTCTCTAGAGCAGATGGTAAGGAAGCCCCTGGGGCCAACACAGCAGCCACACCAGGACGGCTTATGCGCCCCAAGACAGCGCTCACCGCTCACGGAAGCACAGGGGCCTCAGTGAGGGAAGGTTAGGGTCCCCGTGTGCCCACCCTGCTCAGATACGCCCTGTAAGTCTGCCAAAGTGAACGTTGGCACGCCGGAGAGAGGGCAGAGCAGACGCTGGCTGGGGAGCTTGGGTCTCTGCTGGGCTGCTAAGGGGAGTCGGGGCAGAGGGGCGCACACCAGGTCAAAGGAGGACCTGGAAATACTCAGCCTGGAGAGGGCAGAGGTGAGTGTGGAGGGGTGAGCTGTCCACCTCCAGTGTCGTAAGGCTTGCTGGGAAGGAATGACATGTCCTTTGCATGGCCCCAGAGGGCAAAGGGCCAGGACCGGTGTCGGGGGCGGGATCCCAGAGAGCAGGCTGCTCCGGACCAGGCCTGCCCGCTGCCTGTCCGCTTGCTGACCGTGAGGTCTCCATGCAAAATTTCTCCCAACGGAGACCCTGTGGGCTGCCCTCCCCACACCAGCGATCACCATAATCAAAAGTGGCTAGTCCAGTTTCCATGTCTTTGGGAAAGAAGTGGTTTATCACTATTTGCTTTCATCAGAAGGCCATGTGCTCTGTGACTATAAGAAAATGTCCCCGGTGGGCTGTGGTGGCCTCCTGCAGTGTCCTCATGTTGCTCCACAGTGCAACTCCTCCTGGGCGGGGTCACCCTCCTCCTGGCACGAGGCACGCGGCGTCTGCTTCCGGGGAAGCCTCGGACCTCAGGTTGCCCACTGCCTGCGGCCAGCGGTTCTCTAAGGGGCTTTGTCGTGTGGGGTGTGCAGAGCTGTGGGCTGCCCCTCGCCAGGGCACGCCTTGGAGGAGTGCGAGAGAGGTCGGGAGCAGTGCTCCCTGCCATGTGTAGGAAATGGGGCCTGGTATAAATAACTCTCAGCCTTGTCTGGAACTGCTGCGGCTGTCTTTCCCTTCATCCTGGAACTAAACTCTTTCCTCGAGTATAGATATGCTCCTTTGCAGAGAACAGGTTGTAGGGGTGTGTGTGTGTGTGTGTGTGTGTGTGTGTGTGTGAGACAGGGGTTATGTGCTGTAACAGGCTTGCAAACCACGGCGTGCAGAGTGGGCATTCAATAAATGTTTAGCAACTTAATAGCCACTTATTGAGCACCTACTGTGTAGCAGGCTCCACAACTATTGAACCAAGATAAGCACCTGCAATTATATCTGTCTGAAAAATAGAACAACTGGCTTCAGGAAGTGGCTGTTATCGCTCCGGCTTACTCATAAGCAGGAGTATGGGATATTAGCGTGTGCATTGGTGTAGCCTCATTCTCAAAGTCATTTTGTACCCGTGGCCTGTTTATCTTTCCTCTGTCACTTCCGTATTCAAATTTCTTTTTTGCTTGTTTGTTTGTTTTTGTTTTGTGCTGTCTCCTATTATTTCTGGAATAGGATTGGGCATAATAGATGCATCGATTGTGGGGAGCAGGAAGAGGAGGCAGTGAGTAAAATGAAGCAGCCACCTGATGTTGTGCGGGAGCTGCCTAAGGAGCAGAGGGGTGGGGTGGGACCCCACAGTCACGGTGTGGCTAGAGCCTCACCGTCCCCCAGGCCAGAGCCCGACCCTCGAGAACAGACTGATGTTCTGGAAAGAGCACGTCCATGTGGGTCAGAACCACCCATCTCTGACGGTCAGTGTTGCCGCCTTCCAATTGCAGCCATGGGCACGTCATCCGGAGTCTGAGCCTCGGGTCTTCAAGACGGAAAATAGACTTAATGAGAACCATTCTGCAGGCTGTTATGAGGATTCAAACAGTGTAAAATGATCAGTCCCTACCGTGTTCTCAATACACAGTCGCTCATGTCCACACTGGCCTGATAGGTCGCCGGTCAGTGTGGCCATCAGACTACACAACTGCTAACCCACTTTTATGGAGCTCCTATTACCTGCCCGATCTGGCACTAATGGTCTGTGTGTGTTCCCTCTTTTCATTTTGTCCCAATAACCTTGTGAAGTAGGTGTGTTTATTTTAACATCACATTTTAGTGATGAGAGAGCTAAAATCGAGAGGTTCCCAGCTGGGATTTAGGCTGATATCCATGAACACCAAGCTCTGCTGTTTCTCCATAGTCTGCTAGTCATTCAGCTGCTGGCCTTCTCAGAGGCCCTGGTGCCAGAAGGCCCAACCTACTCACCCTAACAGCAAAGGCCGATTAAGGCCAGTGGACATACAGGCACGCAGCTTCCCGGCATGCTCTGAGCCATGAGACGAGGTGCGACACTGTAGCTGCCCACTTAACCGTGGAATGTGGCATGTGAGAGATTTCTGGTGCCCAGGAGCATGACCCAAACCCACACAAATGCCCCGTAAATCATGCATTGATCTCAGCCAAGTCTCTGCATGCACAGCCATATTCTAGCTCCTTCGTGACGATCAGTGCCCTGAGCACTTACTGGCCACCATATCACTATCTCACAACAGCCCTTTTGGTTAAGTTTTCGTTATTCAATTAATGCATTCATGCATTTATTGACACAACGAACATCTATGGATAGCCCCAGTGGTGCCAGCCTCTGTGCTTGCTCAGGGAAAATCACGGAGAGTGGCACGCAGCCCTGTCCTGAGGGATTGGCGGCCTGTGCAGCAAAGATGAGAGCACGGAGGTTATGCAGGGGCGAGTCCCCCGTCCAGGGAGTCCCAGCTGAGGTCTGGCGCTCCCCAAGCCGGGTCTTTGCACTCAGCCAGGCCATCCTAGCCAGCAGGAGGCCATGCCGTGCTGGGTCCACAGTGCTGACAGGTCAGGGGACCCCTCGGGGCTGTGACCCTTTGCGTCCACCAGACACAGGCTCATGCGTGAGAATTAGCCCAGCCTCGGGCCTGTGGCCACAACCGGTCTGCATGGCAGGTGCAGGGTGGGCACCGCTCAACCACGTGACTGTCAGTGCGCTTCTCCGGGCTGCGAAGAATCGCCTCTAACCGCGCATACTCGGAGGGTTAAAGAGGTCGCTACAGATTCTTTAGCCGGATATATCGCCACGGACCAGGACTTAAGAGCTCCACTCGCCAAATGGAAGAGGTCGGAGGTTTGGAGTCTGGATGCTGTCAGCCCACTAGCTCACTGCAAACACCCCAAGACACCCCAACAGAAGGAAACCACCTCGGGGAGTATGTGCGCAGCAGGGCTGCCCCGCCACTGCATGCAGTACAAACCCAGACTCCCCCGTGCCCTCCGGAGCCCACGTTCTGGGCTCTGCCTGCCTGGCCGTCGTCCCCTCATGCCGTGCTCCTCCTCACGGACACTGCGGCCTCGCCAGCCACCCTGCGGCTCCTTCAGCACACTGAGCTCTGCCCGGACGAGGCTCTGCACAGGGCTTCAGTCTCAGGAAGCTTCTTCCTCCTCTGGTTGAATGCCGTCCCTGCCACCCTCACAGTGGCTCGGCAAGATAGTTCACCCTTCCTTGCCTTGATTTCTAGCTGTGCAAAAGTGGGAAAATAGAAATAAGCATCTCAAAGGGTGGACATGAGGATTTGACACTATTTTCTAAGGATGTAGACCATTCCCTAGCACATAGAACCTGCTAGACCAGTGTGAGCTATTTTACGATGAGTCAACCTTCCCGTTTCCACTTACCTGTCACCTCCTCACTGAGGTCTCCCCAGTCTTTGCCACCCCTCCTAGAACCCCTGCTTTCATTTTGCTGTATTTATCACGGCGTCTATCTGCACACTGATTGCTCTAATAGTTTTTAGGGTTGGTGTTTGCGTCTTTGGACATAAGCTCTGCAGTTTTGGACATTGCACTTGGCAGAGTGCAGAAGCTCCTCAAATCCAATGAATGAATGATATGGTTAATCCTAGGGGGAGAGGCTTAGAATATAGTTAGTTACTGAAGTTAGAAAGAAAGTGTTTTGGCCATCACAAACATCCTAAATCCGAAGTCTGGGTGTTTGCCTCCCTCATTTCTGTCTGTCTTTGTTTTATCCCGAGCTCTTGTAGCAGAATCTAGGTGATGGGCCTTGTGTGCTTTGCTGTGGGGCGTGAGGGAGGGCAGGGGGTGGCTGAGGAGGGGGTGGCAAAACCTGATGTTCCGGAAGAGCACTCTGCTCTGCTCGCAGTGGGCGGGGAGGAGCCGAGGCAGAAAGCCGCTGGGACGGTTCTGTGTTGCCTGTGGTGGGCCGGCAGGGCAGGGCAGGGCAGGGCCGGGCCCCACGGCTGAGTTGGCGCAGCCAGTGGCTGTAGCTCACCTGGATTGTGTCTTGCAGGATCCTGGAGCTGCAGGACACAGGGGACCTGGATGTGCTCAAGCAGAAGTGGTGGCCGCACACCGGCCGCTGTGACCTCACCAGCCACGCCAGCGCCCAGGCCGACGGCAAGTCCCTCAAGCTGCACAGCTTCGCCGGGGTCTTCTGCATCCTGGCCATCGGCCTCCTCCTGGCCTGCCTGGTGGCTGCCCTGGAGTTGTGGTGGAACAGCAACCGGTGCCACCAGGAGACCCCCAAAGAGGTCTGTACCCTGGGTCCTGCCTCTCCTTTCTGCAGCCTAGAGGCAGGAGAGTCACACTGGGCCATTTGGAGGGCGGATTTTTCCCAGTTAGTATTTACTTGAGTCATCTTGTCTGGACACAGCAGTTTTTATGCTGGGTATTGTGATATGATTTTATTTTGTGTTTGAAGCAAGAGAAAAAATGTAGGGGATGTTTTCATGCTTGAACTAGGTGCTGAGGTGCCAGCCATGGCCACTAAAGTCCTGTATTTATCTATAGAGCAGATACAGCGTGCGCAGCGCCAGAGAGCCCTTCCCCACCCTGCCCCGCCCATGTGCCTCCACCCTGACCTGGAGAGACCACCTGTAGGGTAAGAGAGCAGCCCCGTTCCTCCTTCCTTCCCGATTCTCTTTGACTTCTCGCAAGGGCCATGGGCGCTGCTCTCCCACGTGTATGGGGATCCCCATCCCTTCCTCCCTCTCTCCCTCTTCCTTGCAGGGCCCAGCCTTGCTCACATCCCTCCTGGGCTCACCTGGCTCGGGGCACACTCTCTGTCCAGACTCCAGGCTCTGGGTACCTTCCTCCCCGATGTGTGCACTAACCACAGGCTGATCTGGCCCTCGAAGCTTCCTTCTCGTTGGGATTTTGTTCTTCTTCAAGCTCGTATTTTTTTTCTTAAAGCCTTAACCAAAGTGTCTTTTCCCCAAGGGAGGGTGGCAAAGAGCGTCATTTGGGGATGATTCTGTGCCAGCAGAAAGCTGCACACAGGCACCAGCCCAGCCACGCCGCGTGTAGGGCTGTCACTTCCTGCCGTATATACCTCAGCGACATCTAGAATTGCACCTCTACTTATAGATCCTGTTGGTGCAAACACATGTCAGTCTCAAACAGGAAACAGGGAAACAACCAGCATTAAATCCAAAATCACTTCTGTTTCGTTTTTGTCTTTGCTGGAGGCCCAGGTAACACATGGCAGTTCCTGAAACGGTTTCAGCAGTAGGGGTCAGTAGAGGAGACAGCAGCAAGCATGGAGCCACACGGCCACCATCTCTGGCCGGGCCACACCCCGTTCTTCAGTCTGTGGTGGCTCCTGGTGGGGTGGGGGTGAGGACAGTGACAGAGGACACCCTCGCTCCGGTCTGACTCTCAGGCACTAAGCTCTCTGCGTTACACTTTTCCCTGGAAGGAGGGCAGCGCTTGACTCAGCGCATCTGAAATGTTCCTGGGACGTCCGTCTTCCTCCTCTGCCTTCTGTGCTCCTCCATGTAAGGGAATGTGAGGCTGGGATCTACCACAGCCTCGGTGGCTCTCCTGTCACCCCTGGAGCTCAGGAGAGAAGGAAGGAAGAAATTCGAGGGAACCCTACTGAAAGGAACAGTTGATGATTCTGCTCTAAACTTCTTTGGCTACTGGAAAATTTTGTGTGAAGAAGTTACTAGGAGGGACAGTGAATTATTCTGACGAGTAGTTAAGGAAGGGCCACAAACATCTCCCCTCTCCAGCCCACTCATCATGGCAGCCCCCTCCATGCCGTGATCAGGGCACCCTACCCTGCTTGTCACCACCCAGGGCTATATGACAGAGGCATCAGCGGGCAGCCAGGGTGTGGCAGTCCCAGAACCAGGAAAGGGATGAAACATCAGTATTTCAGAAGCTCATCTTTAAAACCTTCGAAAAATGATGATGGCATTTAATCCAGAACTGCTTGGAGCTACTGGCTGCCTGTGTTTTATGGAGCAGCGTTTGCAATTAGGTGAGAGTGTTTGGTTAATCTAAGAATGTTGCATTTGGGGGCACTGGCCATATTTCTTAAGAGCCGAGAAAACCTGTCTTAGGGTGGAGCCAAGTTGTGTTTAATGGCTCACGCTGGGATGTCTTCAGAGTTTAGACACCTACTTGAGGAAGAGTAGTAATGTGCATTCAACCCCTTAATATTCATGTGGATTTGAACTCATATTTTTTCTAAGGAATCAGACGATTATGTAGTTACCCAGTGCGGTGAGCACAGCAAGCTCTGTGCATGCAGTAAAGAGCCGCCCGCTAGATTTATGGCGGATGTGGAGCCATTGCTCTGAGAATAAAATATTCATGAAATAAAGATGAGAACAGCACAAATGGGAGATGGCATGAGGAGTGAGGGATGAATCATCCATCACTGGCCTGGGAGCTTGGAATTCTTGTTGCTTCCGGCCTTGCCTGCCCTCCCCGAGCCCTGTGTCCATCACAGACAGGAGCTGATAGAGGCCAGCGTGGCCAGGAGGCCTCTCTGCTCTGGGCCGTGGGCCAGCATCTACAGGCGTGGCCCCAGACACAGCTCTCCATGGAAGAGTGGACCCAGGCCCCCCTCCACTCCACACCTTTCCTTGGGACGCCTTCTTCAACTGCATGGAAAGATTTTTCTCTCTTGCACTTTCCCCTCTTCATTTACGCCAACCCAACAGTATGGCACTGCGGATTCAACAGGGAAGGTGTATAAAGTGACTTAAGGAGGTATCTGGCCCAGGGGTTGCTTGGTTAATGGTAGCCTAGGGGCTACTCCCACCCGAGGCTCTGAGGAATACGGGGAGGCAAAGCGCAGCAGCTTAGGGCTCCTTCTCTGAGCCGGGCAGATCGCACGTTATCTTCTTATCCCTCTTGAACAACATTCAAAGAAGGCGTCCTTACCCGTGGAGAAAGAGGACTCAGAGTGGCAAGGGCAGAACTGGGCTGTGAATGGTGTGTCTGCTCTGCTCACCTGCTGCCTCCCAGAGGCAGGCTCGTCAAAGGGCTGGGGCGCCGGGCTGTGCACCAGGTGTGTGCATGAGCACGTGTTCCTCCATAGCGTTTTCCAGAGGGTTTGGGAAATGAAGGGTGTGACACAGTGTTCTTCCCTGGGTCAGGCTCCTGGCTCCTGGCTCCTGGCTAGACATTTACATGCTCTGAACTGCAGTCTCTCTCTTACGTGGGAAACTGGGCCTGGCCACACAGCTGAGCTGCCGAGATCAGACGGCTTGGCAGGAGGGTGAGGGTAGTGAGCGTGCGTGTCTCACCCCTCGG
The DNA here is from genome assembly GCA_008750895.1 of Mirza zaza. NCBI lineage: Eukaryota > Metazoa > Chordata > Mammalia > Primates > Cheirogaleidae > Mirza > Mirza zaza. The sequence goes on from VSMD01093536.1 coordinate 34,096, forward strand.
CGCAGGGTCTTCCAGTAAGAAGGCACTGAACATTTATCACACGCCACTGTGCATCTCAGAAGCAGCTCACTGGCAAAGCCTCCCCTGCCTGCCACCAGCCGCCTCCCTGGCTGGTGTGATTCCACATGGCGATAATTGTTTACCTACCTGTCTCTGCATTGAGGCTGCCCGAGTCTCCTCACTTCTGCATTCCCATCCATTTGCCCATTCTTCGCCAAAGTGGAAGCTCTCGTTAAGGGGTGATGGATGTAATTGAAGTATTGAGCACCTTCTGTGTGCCAGGGACCAAGATGGATGCTTTACCAAGAACATTAGTTCATCTGGTAGCAGGAGCTCAAAAGAGTTTATTGAATGAATGAACCAGTCTGGGCTCCGATAAAGAAAACGTTATTAATGTTAAACTGTTGTGTAATCATTGCAGCCAGATCAATGGCTTTCAGTTCTGGCTGCACATCAGAGGTGATTAATTCTGCAGCCATTTAGAAGTACATATGCTTGGGCCCCATTCCCCAATGGGTCACATTAGGGAGATCTGAGCTATATCATTTCTAAAATCTCTACTTGTGCTTCCGATGTCCTCCCAAAGAGGAAAACCACTGATCTTCACCAACCTTTCAAGGCGAGAAGCTACTAGGAATAGCGGAATTTGAGTAGAATGAGGCCCTGGTGGTGTGGGGAGGATGGATTCCTTGACACATGGGTGTAGTGGGAAACAGCCCAGTTTTGGAGCCTGGGTGATGTGAGCTCTGGTCCTGATGCTCCACTTGCGGTGGCATCATGTGACCTTGGGCAAGTCCCTCTAGCCCTAGTCTCAGCTCACTCTGTACACCTGCTGCTCCCACCTATGAGGTTCGGTGGGGCTGGTTCCCGGACCTGCACAGTCTGTGATTGAGCGAGCAGAACTCTTTCTCCTGCTGCTTTGGGAAACCGTCCACCCTCTCCCAAGATCTCTGCACTGACGCGGCGTCCAGCTCCTTTGCTCTCAGCCGGCCCTTGCGCTCAGACTCCGGGCCCAGCTCCTTGGGGTCAGGCAAGGATTTGGAGCGTCACTTAAGAAGATCATGTTGGTGGCATCTCTCCCAGCCGTTGGGTCTCATTTACCACCTGGTTGATCTCAGTGGTAACAGGAGAATGCTGCCAGCAGCCCTCCCCGTCAGATGGGAAGTCTCTCATCTCTAGTTTTGTTCCTGCACGACTTAAAGTAGGAGCCGCTGGACTCCAAACAAAGTCAGTTCTAATGAGTCCCACGTGCCACAGGCTGTTGCAGAGATGATAGTTTAGTTAATTACCGTTTTCCAATACACTGTATTATTTCCACGTTGGTGAACAGAGGCTTAATTACAGAATTTATCTCCCTGCGAGACAGCGCCTGGGAGAGGCTCCCCGGTAACCCCTGCCGGTTCATCTGTCCTGCTTAACACGGGGCGAGCATCGCAGAGCTGGAATGCGGCCGGCTTCGTGGGCAAACACAGTCAGTGAATTTTATGTCAGATTCAGGGGTGTTTGACTAGGTCAGTTACCTACGGTAAATTAATGAAGGCAGCAATAAGTTTCCAAGTCTCTTTCCACAGCTGTCATTACCTGGCTGAACACTGAACCAGGGGATAATGAGGCTGTAAACTGATGTACTTCACATTAAAAGAAAGCCCATTATTTGAATTTGCATAACATAATAGAATACACCATTTTGCCTAAAAGATAGATAATTACTCAAATCACTCCTGCCTCTTTCCTTGAGTAGGCCTATTACCCCTGCCTCCTCTTTCCCTGGCTGGACTTGCAGAGGTGCAGCTAGACATCACTTTATGTGCACTAAATCTGTGGTCCTAGCCCATACAAGAAGACCATCCTTCCAGGGCTTGCAAACAAGGCGATCTTCTCCTGTCCCCTGCATCTCCCCTCTAGCCCTCATAGGCAGCAGCAAGAGCAGGGAGCCAAGAGCACTCCTTGGAAGACTTAGCATCGGGCTGCCTTGTTTTTCCAGAACAGATAGGCAGGTATTTGCTATAGTTCTACTCATTTTCTTGTCCAGTTAAACAGCTAACAGAGGAGGCTCGTGATGATGCCCTGTTCTCCCTGGGTTCGTGTTAGTACTGCAGCTACCAGGAGTAATGGAACTGGAATAGACTGAGGTCCCACTGCTATGGGGAGGATAGAATTCTTGGCAGTCATCTGGGGTGGGAAGCTCTCCCTGGAAAGTTTGTCCATTTGGCGTGGACTTTCCTGTGCATCCTGACATGGAGAGGTTAAAGACTAGTGAATCACAGCAGTCAGGACGTGAATCACACTACAGAGCTTTGCAGTCCTTGGAGCTGCTGCATCTGTTCTTTACTGGAAGCAAGGAAAACCAATATATGGGTTAAAGAAACAATTTATTCAAGCTCTTCCTTTAGAAATACCTACTCGAAGGTAACTCCACACACGTCCCATTCGCCATGCTTTGGTATCACCTGAGCCACTCCTTCCACGTGTTCAGCCTGGTGCCTGTGCCCTTCAATGTGGCAGTCCACCACCCTCAGCCTCCTGTCCCCTGCACCTCAGTGGCAAAGGCGTCCAGCCCAGAGACCACCCTTGCTCACAGTTTCCTTTGGAGGGTTTTCACTGGCCTGTCTTCCCCAAACCTTTCCAAATGCTTGTTTCCCCAGTGCTAGGTAGGAAGGGTTCCTTTCTCTGTCCCCCACTTTCAACTTCCTACCTCCTGTGGCCTTCTTGGACAGGACGCTAACCTTTACCTGTCTCCAAACTCTGGCAAAATGAGGATCAGCTGCTCAACACCTGTCCTGGCCCAGTGCTCAGTTGGCTCTTAGCAAAAGGCCAGGCCCTCTCTTCTACCCGCCAGAATCCAGAGTGAGTGTAGCTGCAACCTAGACCCCCACTTCAAACTAGTCCACTCTTAATGTTTATTTCTTTCCATCCCCCAAGAGGTCCTTAAAGTCTTATAGGGAAGGTGGAAGTGAGGAAAAGGCAAGATTATGCAACTAACTAGTTCTTCCAATGAGCCCCAGGAACACCTGGTCGTAAGTGTCCTTTCCCTGGAAATGACAGTCTGCCGGTGAGAATGCCTGGCTTCTCCAGCCTTCTCCAAGATTTGCTGGCTGCAAAGAGAAGGGGAGGTTATATTATTAAACCCTAAAAGTCTCTGAACTTCAGCTTCCAGGGTCTCTGGTACCAGCCTTTAGCCTTTCATACATTTTGAAATGAAAATGCCCTGTAGATACTATTTACCAGAACGGTTGTGGCACTGATTGTGGCTGACACAGACAAAGGAGCTGTGTCAGGCTCATGGCAGCACGGAGGAGGCTGGGGATTCAGGCTTGGTGATGGACAGGTGTCAAGGCTTGTCCAAAAGCCTAGGACCCAGGCGCCAAGACCATGGCAGTAAACAAGAAAGTCTGGTGGGGTACTGCTTCTGGAACAGATGAAGCACCAGCCATTTTCTGTCTCTTTTTCTCTTTGTTCAGGATTCAGATTTAATCCTACTGTCTTTGTTAGGGTCATGATTCTGTTTCTTGGCTAGGTAGGCAGGTCACCTGCCAAACTGTTACCCCCCCGGAATAGTAATTCCCTAAAAGCAAATAAACCACGGACTTCTTTAGGAAGAAGTCCAAGCCACTAATGCCCAATATAATAGTTATGAAATACTAGTAAAAATAGTTTCACATGCAAAAATGAAACCAAAACAGATAAAACAGACTAAAGGGGCAAAGTTACCCGGATCTAGTTTAACGATGGTGTAAGGTAATTAGAAAAGAACTTGAATCTGGTTTGTTACATATTTTACAAACTTTTGAAGGAGTCAGTGAAAGCATTGTGCAAACGATATTTAGCCACCAGAGTAGAGGTGTGGTCTTCTCCAACCACTTCCCTCAGTTTCACCAGCGGGCTGAGCCCTGCTTGTGTGGGGCTTCAGTTCACGGGGATCATGGCTCTGCCTCCCAGGCTGTGCCAGTGGTTCCTGCTGTCCTCCCCACCTGTGACACAGCCACGTCCCATGGTCTGCTCCTCCTTCAATCCAGCCAGCTCTCCTGTGCTCAGATGTCCTCCTGCTCAGAATGAGTTCTCCATGTCTTATGGGTGTCATCAGTTTCCTTGTCCTGGGAAAGTTTCTGGGAACAACAGCAGTCGTTCCTCCAGAAACCAAGCTCTGTGTGCCAGCCATGAGCTCACAAAGGTGTGTGGAGAGCAGTGGTCCCACCTTCTCCATGCTGGGGGGCACCGTGGCAAGGCGTGGATTGCAGAGCACTTCATCTGCTTGCCTGAGAAACTGTGGGTTCAGCCTTCATGGGGGCGAGCCCTGTGGCTGTGCCTTCATCTGGGGGCCTCATGCCCATCATTCAGGTGACTTTTTCATGGGGAAATCCTCTTCCACCAGCCCCTTGGAGCTAAAAGAAGTCACTGGAATGGCCTTTCAACTCACATGGTTCTTTCTTTTCCTTATGAAATCATATTCAGGGCTTCTAAATTTCTTGGTATGTTTCATTCCCTTACAAGGCTGACAGGGGGTAGGTTCCTTTCTCCAGTATGTGACATCAACATCAGAACGCCTGTGGGGTTGCGTCTTCGGGCTGAGCTTTGACGCTGTCTTTCTCTTGGAGTCTGACCTGAGGGAGGGACGGGCCGCAGTCATCCCATGCTGGGCACGGCCGCACCCTCGCTGCCCACAACAGGACTGCGGCTTCGGCCTCGCCGGGACTCACACGGCTCCTCTGCTAGGCACCTGGTCCTGTGTGCCACCGCACTGGGGGAAACTAAGGAAGGAGATGACATCTTCCTTCTTGGTTTATTCTGACATCATAAGCAAATCATAAAGTGTTTGGCAGGAATATTCTGTTTTATTTTCTTTCTTAAGCAAATAAATAAATGAACAAAGCAAACAATTTCCTGTGATGCCACCCATCACGGTGAGGTGGGGTGGGGTGTGAGGGTCACCCACTTAGACAGCCTCAAACCCCCACGACACAGGAGTCAGCTGGCCCTGGGGAAGTCCATCTCTTCACCCTCCCTGGCCCTCCTCTCCACGCTGAAACCCATGCCCCACTAGCCTTCCAGACAGGGACATGTCCCCTTCCCTGCATGTCTGGGGAGATGGTCACAGGTGAGTCTGGACTCTCTCCTGCTCCAGGCTTCTGGGCTGCCTCTAACACTATGGGGCTTATGACTCTCAGGAGGTCACCGGACTTTCCCAAACCTAAGCCTCCTTTTGTGTAAGGCGGAATGATCACCTGGAGTCTTTTCAGACTTGTGACTCAAAGGGCTAATGCACGGGGCCTGCCAGGGGCTCAAGGCCCAGTCCCTGCATTCCTGTGGGACTCTTTTTTTTCCCTTCTGTTTCTGCCAGCCCTTCAAAACATCTTGTCCCAAGGTCGCCTCTGGATGTGGGGAGGCAGGATGCAGCCAGGCCTGCTGGCAGAGCCTTTGCTACGGGGGTTAGGTCCTAGCCGGTGGCTTCCCCAGGCAACTTCGGGCTAGCCATGCCATTGGGGGGAGGCGGAAGCATTGTGGGGTGCAAGGTGCTCACCCGCAGTCCCACAGGCCGAACAGGCCTGGGGTCTTCAGACAGCTGGAGTGTGTGGCGAGCCAGGCTGGGCCCGCCGTTCGGGGTTGACCTGACCTCTCCGTGCTCTCCCTCCAGGACAAAGAGGTGAATCTGGAGCAGGTCCACCGGCGCATGAACAGCCTGATGGACGAAGACATTGCTCACAAGCAGATTTCCCCCGCGTCCATCGAGCTCTCGGCCCTAGAGATGGGGGGCCTGGCTCCCAGCCAGGCGCTGGAGCCGACGCGGGAGTACCAGAACACCCAGCTGTCGGTCAGCACCTTCCTGCCGGAGCAGAGCAGCCACGGCACGAGCCGGACACTCTCGGCAGGGCCCAGCAGCAGCCTGCCGCTGCCGCTGAGCAGCTCGGCCACCATGCCCTCCATGCAGTGCAAACACAGGTCACCGAACGGGGGGCTGTTCCGGCAGAGCCCGGTGAAGACCCCCATCCCCATGTCCTTCCAGCCCGTGCCTGGAGGCGTCCTTCCAGAGGCCCTGGACACCTCCCACGGCACCTCCATCTGAGCGCGCCTGCCCTCCCGCCCGCCCACCCACCCACCCGACCAGCAGAGCTTTTTAATACAGAAGATGACAACACAGACCACACACACGCACACACACACACAGAGACTCTTTCATTTTTCTTGTACATATGTGTAAATAATGACAGAATGGAGTGGGGTAAAAGTGTATTTTGAATATTCCCAATTTTCGAAGTCAGTAAAAAAAAACACAAAAACTGTATGAATGACTTTGTAAATTTTGTTCTATATGAATAAAAAGGCAAATTACTTGTGATCATTCTGAAGTGCCAAAGGAGCCCCGGTTCCCGGGCCTTTCTGAGGGCAGGAAGAGTGACCAGACAAGGAGTCCCCTTCCCGCGGGGGGAGAGGAAGATGAGCCCCACATGCCGACTGCTGCCTTGGCCCACGGCTTCCCGCCCCTTCCTTTGCTCCTGGCCCCTGTTCTCCTTGGTCCACGCAGATAGGTAAAGAGCGAGTCTGGCGCCGGCGTGGGCTGGCTGGTCAGGTCGCTGTGCTGTAGGGTGATCAGCTGCTCCTGGTAGCCTGGGACTGCAGAGGTGTCCTGCGCAGTCCTGGAAGGGACAGTGACCTCACTGTGTGTCACAGTGTACTGTAGTGCACACCTGCCCAGTGGGCCTGAGAGGAGCTGCCCATATTCAGGTAACAGTCTCTGAGGGCCTATGTGTTCTAGTGTCATCCTGTTGGCCTTGTTTTTTACTTTCTTTCCCAGATTAGAAGCATCAACAAGCAGTGGAACTAGGGGGAGGAGGGCAGGCCCCATCACTGCCTCAGGGAGGCTGGGCAGAGGCGGGCTCGGCCTGGCGGAAGGTCTGCAGGACACGGAAATGCGAGGTGTGGCTGGTTGTGTGGCCCAGGTGTGGCAGTGGACAAGAAGCCAGCTAAGGGAGACTCTTCCCTTGGATTTGGGCCCGAGGGCCCGAGTGAGAGAAAAGTGTGGTCACAGACGCAGGAGTAAAGGCTCTGCTGTTTCAAGTGAAAGGATCCTGTTGGAAGCAGTTGGGGGAGTTGTCCCAGTTGAGTGGCCTGGTTGACGGGGAGAGAAAGGGGACACTGTGCATTCAGGTAGGAAAAGGCCTTGGCCCTTAGGAGAGAAACATGACTTTGCATGATGTGAAACAGGTAACTTCCACCCCTGCCCCCCAGGGAAGTTGCCTGTGGTCCCCAAAGCAAAGGCGTGTCTCTGGGCTGAGTCCTGCGGGCACTCTGCCAGGCACCCCCCAACCCTCTCTCCACATTTCACCACGTTCCAGACCAGGAGTCCTCAAGCAGCCACCCGGCCCCAAAGCCTGGGCCTTCCCCATGAGGGATCTCACATCCTCTGTGATTCCCAGGCCCATCCCTATGCTGCTGAACCTGCCAGGAAACCCAGTGTCATAAGGTTAGGACACCCCAAAAGCCCTGCCTTCGGCCAGCGCCCTTTCCAGGGGCAACTAAACTGTAAAACCAGGAAAGAGCCATCAGGAGTGGAACTGGAGGAGTCTGAGCCGTACCACTTCCGTGGCTCTCCTGAAGGCAAAGGCGATTCTGTGGGGATGGAGCTCACAGCTCCCACATCCACCCCAGCAGCGATCAGGGAGCTGGGAGCTGGCCGTGTGGCCATGGAGAAATACAAAGCCCTATTGATCGCCGCTCCTACAGCCTTGTACGGTTACTCGAGAGAGGTATTTATGAGGGTGATAACTAGCCCAGGATTGATTTCTTTCCTAAAGTCCTGAGTGACATGATTGAGCAGTAAGGAATAGCCACATCACACAGTCAGCTAAAAGCACCCTGGGGGAGAGAGTGTTTATAATTATGTTATTTATCTCTGGATGCTGAGAATGGCCTGATGTTCGTGCTACCGAGGCAATCCATTGACATTTTACCAATCATAGCGTGTGGAGCTTGGAGCCAGGCGTGCCTGGTGGTCTGCCATCACCCAGAAAAAGGGCAGGCTTTGTTTTCCATCAGCACTTTGAGGGCTCTGCCCTGGATGGTCAATTTTTCATGTATATCTCTCTCTATTTTTTCAATCAAACTCCGGTTTCATTGCCTTATCTCGCACCTCAGTCTGCTTTGTTTTCCCTTGAGATGACCTGTCTTCTGGGGTATAGCACGTTGTCTTCTTGGATGGCTTTACTTAGAAGGGGTGCCAGGGAGAAGAAAGAAAGAGATAGAGTGTGTGTGTGCGTGCGTGCGTGTGTGTGTGTGTGTGTGTGTGTGTGTGTGACAGAGAGAGAGACAGACAGCATCTTCTAGAGGAAAGTATTCTGCTTATACAAATCCTCAACACTTCATGGTATTATTCTTCACCATGTTTATGTTAATTTTTTTTCAAATTTTCTACCCTTGGCGTGAGGGGAAATGATTGATATTCAAGCAAGTTCTCTAGGAAAAAAAAAATCTTCCCAACTGAGATTTCTGTGTCAGCTCAGAATGTATCTTTTTTCCATGCTTTGCTCTTTGGATTTATAACTCTGTTTAGACTATTCCATACATTTTAGGTATATTTTGTGCCTTCAGACACTGCAAATAATAATCAGCATTTGGATTAAAGTTGTTTAATAATAAATCTTGTCTTTGCTCCCTATGCTCTTATTCTCTGGATGGAGAAATGCTGTCTGCTCGTTTCCAGGCAAGCTGAAGTCACCAGCTGAATTCTGTCCCCTCAGCCAGGGAAACTACTCTCCCCAAGTGGGTCTCAGATATGCCTGGGGTGGGGGCACACCCTCCTCCCCCAGTGTATGTCCAGAGTTCCCTGACATCAAGCAGGGTTGGGTGAGAGACAGGCCGAGCAGCAGTTCTAAATTTTGGTTAACATAACAATTTTCTTTGAAATACTAAGTTCTTGGAAGACCTGAGAAGTGTGCCATGATACACAGAGAATTGTCCCCATGCCTTGGTAGAGTGAACATCCTTTTCTTGTCAGCTAACTTTGTTTCTTCTCCCAGCTCTACACTCACTCTCACGTCAGATAAGTCGCTTTCTAGCGCTTAGGTCCCAGGGCTAAGGATTGTCCTTCTTAGGGGACCCACAGCTTGGCTTTTCAATGTCTGGCCCTCACGGGGTCTGTGGGTTCCTTTTCCCAGTGGACGTCCCATATGCTCAGTCGTCCCGCGGGCCTGGAACCAGCAGCCTGAGCCTGGCCCCCAGGCGTGTGTACCCCCCAGCCCACTTCCGACATGGCAGAGTTCCCCTCTGCCTTCTGGAATTTCCAGGGGGAACGACCCTCAGCGGGGCTGACCTGAGGAGACTGGTTTCCATGAGCGAGATCTCATTTCGCAGGAACCGAAAACAGACTGGCCCTAGTTCTTCTGCCCCTGAGCCCATGAGGGGCTTCTCCCCAGACGGAGGGTGGGGGTCAGGGGACAGGCCCCCCAGACTAAGCAGACAGAGGGACCTGGGCAGGAGCAGCTGCAGGGGTTCCCAAAGGTCTCTATTTTCTTAAGAAAAGCTGCCCAGTTCGTTCCTAAGTTCGAGAACCCCCAAATTTTGCCAAGGCGAAACTAATTCACTACCTAACATTTGCCTTTCCAAGCTCTCAAATCTTCTTGAAAACTCAGGACACATTAAAGAAGAAAAGACCACTGGACCCAAAGGCCATGATGACAGAGGAATGTGGGGTTCATTTACTAATCACACTGTTCAATAATAAATGGCAGAGATGTTATTAAATATTTTAAAATATTAAATTTAATCATTATATTTTAAATATAATTAAATATTTTATTTAATAATAGAGATGGACAGTGTCTAATGGATGACTCCAGTCTCTGCGTGACTTTCTGCTTCCAAGCTAAGGGTCACTTAATCAAGTGCCGCTGTCTTCGTTGCCAGGCAACCTTCACTCTCATAAGTAATGCTCATGAATTTGCATCCATGTCTAAACTAAAGCCTATTTTGTGCTCCTAGCTTTGGCAACAGAAGTTGAGATAAAAAGATCAAAAAAATTTTTAACTGACCTTTCATTGCTATGGACACAATAAAAGACATAATACTTTTGTTCCTAGTGTAACATTTTTTTATATCCAAAACATTCTTTTATTTCATGCCATTAGCTGTTTTGAATACACAAAACTGTGTCTGATTCTTATCACACTCATCCTTCATACCAAGAAACTTCAGATAAGTCACACTTTCCTGTGCCAGTAACTTTAATCATTGCCTTATTTATTTATTTATTTATTTATTTTGTCTCTCGGTGTTTACTCAGAAGAGACTTTTTATGAAAGAAGTGAACCTATTTCAGATAAATCAGGTGAGCTCATAGTCACTTCCTACAAAAGAAGAAGGAACATTTGTCTGTGACCTCTGCTCACCCCCTTAGATTTTATCCTGTCACCTCTGAACTTGATATTGAGCACTGAGCTCTAAGGAGAGTAGAAATTCTTTCTTCTCTAAAACAACAAAAAGAGAAATGAAACACCAGCTACAGAAATTTGCAAAAGCCAATGGCCGGGATCTGGAAGTGGGGGCAACAGACAGGCCTGGACCACTTAGGGTGAGCAATCAAATGTGACCTCAGGAGAGCTCAGTTGCTGCCAGGTTCAAGATACAGTTGCCGGGGGCAACTCAGAGGAAAACAAAATATTCCCCAACACATTGAGACTTGCCGGCACCCAAGATAAATGTACACGGACACATGTACACATAGGCACATGCCCATGCGCAAACACCCGGGCCCATGCAGACACTCTAACCATATCAGGCACATGCATGTGGAGTTTAAAAGCACATAGCAGTGCACTTTGGTGACACAAGCCGGTGGAGACCTGCTCATCGGAGCCCAAAAACAGAAAAGAAGCTATTTCAGAGCTTCCCTGTCCAGTGCAGTCTCAATGCAGCAATCAGCCAAGCAGTTCTCTGCAATCAGCCACCGCAGGGGGAGGCACACCTCCTGCAAAGAGGCCTCTCTCCTGCCAGGCTACCTGGCGTGCACAGCAAACCCTCCTTTGTCATCCATACCTTGCTCTGACATCCTGATTTTCAACCAGAATCCCTGAAATATGCAAAGAAGTCCCAAACGTTCTCCAAGTCATCGTAACTCCTTTGAAATGAGAATGCCCGTGCATCATACCCATATCGACAACCACGTATTGATTAGGAATCATGTTCCGGGGATTGTACTATACCCTGTAAATATAAATGGTCTCTTATTCTCAAGTCAGCAGTGCAAGGTAGAAATTATTATCCAAATTTATAGGCAGGGAAACTGAAGCTCAAAAAGGCATGGTCCCGAAGCTGGGAAGAGAGAGTGCTGGGATTCACGCTTTCACGTCTGTCTGACTCCTCAGCGCGTGCTCCCGCCCCGCAGCTGGCTCTCCGTCCCAGGGAGGATGTCGCTACGCCTCCGCCGCTGCACCTGTGCGGACCTTCACTGCCGCCAGCCCACCAGGTCCCTCAGCCTCCGCTTCTGCTGCCTCCTCTCCAGTGGCCTCAGGGCAGTAGGTGAGTGTCTGCTTGTACTCCCTTGCGGTGGCCGTGGCTAGCCTGCTAACCACAGAGGGTCACTGCTAACCACAGAGACGGCCGGGTTGCTACTGCCCTGGGGCTGCCCCAGCCAGGCGGGCCATCAGGCTGTGCCCGGTTTGCTCGCAGGAGGGGCTGTTCCCCCGAGGCTGCCTCTTCCCCTTGACGCCCAAGGAGCACCCCTCCTTCTGCAGAAGGTAAACTGTGTATCGGGCCAACGGGAGCGCTAAGTTAAGTAAGGCTAATCAGTGCTTTAAAGAGCTTTGGGATTTTCCCCCAGAGCGGGGATTCCTCCTCCAAACCCCTTCGTAGACCTCAGAGGTGGCTGAGAACCTCCTAAAATTATTTGCCACATTGCTGAGTGCACGTACATGTGCGCGTTTTCTCCAGAAATGGGGTTTATATCTTCCAAAATATTCTTAAAGTTCTCTTATAAAAAAGCCCTAAGCCATGGCCCTTAAGAGCTAGAAGTCAGGCAGACCTCCACGCCTCCCTCTCCCAATGTTAGTGCTGAGGTGTCATCCTGTTCTGGTGCCCATGTGAGGTGGAAAACAAAAGGGCAGGTAGAAGGAGGGAGTGTGGGAAATGCATGCAGGTAGGGCCCTTGGAGACCTGCCCCAGAGGTGGAAAGACCCACCTGCAGGGCATCCTGGGGTCGGCAAGATGCAGCGTGATGGGGCGATGCTGCTGCCCTGGTCCTGGCATACAAGAAGGTGGCCGAGACATGGCAAAGGAAAGTAGAATGAACTTGGCCAGGTCCGGGCTGGAATCCTACTGCTGGCACTTAGTGGTAGTGACATCTTGAGCATATTCTTTTTTACTTCTTTGAGGCTCAGTGCTTCATTCATATATTTGTGACAGAATACCTATCTCTTTGTGTTTTATGAGAATTCCACGGTTGGTAATCATAATGACTGCTGCAAGCTAGTGAATCTTACTCTGTGCCGGAGCTTTTCCTGTATCATCTCATCTCATTTGTTCCTGTTAGTTTGGTACATGGTTGCCGATGAGGAAAATGAGGCTCAGAAAAGTTCAGAGGTGTGCTTGCATGACTTCCTAGCTTGGGCTGCTGTATGACAAGGTAGCATAGACTGGGTGATTTATAAACAACAGAAATGTATTTCTCACAATTCTGAAGTCTGGGAAGTCAAAGATCAAGGTGCTGGCAGATTTGGAGTCTGGTGAGGGTCTCCTTTATGGTTCATAGATGGCGCCTTCTTGCTGTGTCCTCCTCACATTGTGGAAGGGGCAAGGGGTCTCTCCAAGTCCCTTTATTAAGGGCACTAATCCTATTCATGAGACCCTTGTCTTCATGAGCTAATCACCTCCCAAAGGGCCACACCTAATACCATCACCTTGGGAGTTAGAATTTCAACACATGCATTTTGAGGGGACATAAACATTCGGACCATAGCACACGGTGACGAGATGTGCTGTCCAGGCAGCCTGAGTGCAGAGCTGTTGTATTACTACCTTACATATGGAAGCGACAGCACCGAGCCTGGGACGTGTCGCCACTTGCTCTGTTCTCCTAGGCCTGGCTTCCTGGGCAAGGAGTTCAGAAAGAGGAAAGCTGTATTCCTCGGACTAAGACAAATGCTAGACAAATGCTGAGTGTCAATAAAATAAGTGAGACTTGGTTTTGCACTTTGGGTCTGGACTTTCTAGCTGTGTGATCTTGGATTTGAAGTGATCAGAATGCATTCACAGAGCTATCTGTGATTCACGGTCGCTGGAATGATGTTTTCCCAGTTCATAAACTTCCCTCTTCTGCCAGCTAAGCCTCTTGCAGAACCTAAGCAGATCCCGAAGGCCAGAGCTGGCTCCTGACAAGCTAGGGCCTGCTTGCCTTTGCTAAATGGCAAATTACTTTTTCCACATAGCCTTCGTGGAAGGCGGTGGGCCCAGTGCTCACTCAGTAGGGCAGATTGGGGTCAGATAGACCTGGCTTAAAATCCGGTCTTTGCCACTCACTGGATGGGCATCCTGGGTCTTATCACTATTGTCTCTGAGCCTCCGTTCTGTCCCCTCACCTATAGATGGGTCCTGGGTCCTGAGCTGGGTTGAGGATCAGTGATGCAGGTAAAGTGACTGCACAAATATGCTCTCATAGACAGCAGCTCTTGTGATCTGCACACCTGTGGCATCCTGCGTCTTGGTGTGACCTGCTCAGGCTGGAGCTTAGTCAACCATGTCACCCATAACATTCACATGGACCACTTCCTGCCAGCTTGTCTGCCAGTACAGAGGAAGGGGACACTTCCATTTCTACCCCTATTTAACTGGGATGTGTGCCGTGGACCTCGTTCTTGTCTCGCTGGGAGCTGACGGTGCTACAAGCCCTCGCCTCTGTCCCTGAGACCCTCTCAGGGCATAATTCTGATTGTTCCCAGAAAGCAAACGAAAAGCAGCCTGGCTCACTGGGTGAGGACGGTTGGATTGTGTCCTCTCAGCATCTTGCGGGCATGCGCATGAGGACATGCAGACGCAAAGGCGGCGGGGAACAGCGTGGCTACTGCTGGTGGAGGCACGGATAGTCCCCCGCAGTGTGGGCGGAGGGGCGAGGTTCATGGCCACATATTCTGTAAACACCAGGCTTTAGGGGCTTCCTAGGGTGACGGCCCTTTGCTTCTGAGGTCGGACCCAACTCCTTTGGTTTTACGGGAATTTTAGAGCTGTGAGGAGGAGGCATGCTGAGTTTACTTTACATTTACTCTCTGTGTCTGTCTGTTAGCTCCTGCTTCTACCTTAGGCCCAAAGCCACAGTGGTGGCCGAATCTTCCTCAGCTGCCACTTGCCATCTGGTCGGGCTGCTGTCTCGTGTGGAAGGTGCTTGTTGCACTCCAGAGCAGATGACAGTGAGCTGCGGTGTCAGTGAGGACCCTGCACGGTGAGAGAGAGACGGTGTGTGGAGACCGAGGAGTGTGAGGAGGGGACTACTCGGGAGCTGTGGCAGGGAGAGCAGAGTCACGAGGACAGTGGGAAGCCTGGGGCCAGAGACTGACCCTGACCACCTGGCACCGTGCTCCCTGACCACCTTGAAGGGCCAGAAAGGGAGGAAGGAGGAGCACATGTTCTAACTGTGGTAACTGCCCGGCAGGAGCCAAGTACAGCTCCAGGGACGAGCCATTCCAGAGTGACCCCACGAGCAGCCAGCTGGGGAAACACGCTCTCTGGCTTCACTGGTCTCCCACCCCCTAACCTCCTGCCATCCAAGAGGAGAGGGCGAGGGAGCCCACTGAGGCAGTTCAGGCGAAGAAAGATGGAGAAGGGATGTGCAGCAAGGGAGAAATAAGACATTTAACATAGCAGGGCCCGGGGGAGAAAGAAAAGGGACTCACATGGATTATATGCCTGCCATGTCCTAGGAGAACTAACTCATTCTTTCCCCACTGGAAAATCAAGAAATCTCATTCTAACAAATGCAGAAAATGAGACTTAGGCAAAGTGTTTTGCTTAAGGCCATCCAACTAATCGGTCAGTCTAAATAAAGCCCGTGCCCCTTCCGCCCTGGATTGGCCCTGTGTTCAGAAGACGTAGACACAAGGCACGTCAGGGAGAGGGTCAACTCCCCAGACTTGGGTCTCAGCCTCCAAGGACTACAAGCCTGTGGGCGAGAGTGGGAAGAGTGGAGCATGCGGCATTTGTGGAGAAAACACCAGTCTGCCTTTTCGCAGTTGGGGTAGCATGATTGTATCCTGCAAAACCCTAATTTGGTTGTGGGAGGTCCCTTCCTGAATAGATTCCTAAAGAATACTAAGGCCTGGAGCTACACGGGAGCCAGTATGTTTGAATCAGAAAGGTGCTTTTGAAGTCAAGTTCCGCTATTTCTTAGTTCCATGGCCATGAGTAAAGTCACTTAACCTCTCTGACACCAGCTTCCACATTTATGAAATCTACCCAATGAAAGCAGCAATTTCGTCTCAAAAGGCAAATTAAGAAAACTTGGAATAGAGCACCTAGTACCAGCATCAGTGACTGATACATATCAAGTATGCGATCATGTTGGCAATTATTAGTATAGGAAATATGGACACAAGAGGCCCAAATACAAGGCCACAGTTTTAAAGTATACTTTATAAAAATATATAAAATACACACAGAAAGGGACATAAATCATAAGTGTAGAGTTCACTTCATTCTAGCAGTGTGAGTGCTCTTGTGACATCCCAAACTCAGAATGAGAGTGGAATATCACCAGCCCTCCTGAGGCCCTTCTCTGTACCTCTCCAGCCGACACCCCAGGAAGTCCAAAGGTAACCAATACGATAAGTTCCAGAACCATTGATTAAGTTCATGTATTTTGGAAATTATGTTGATAGAATTCATTCCACTTCTTTGGTCTGCTTTTTTTCCTTCAACATTGGCTTTAGAGAGTTATCTGTATTTTTCCATGAAGTCCACTTTCATCACTGTATAGGATTTCATTGCATGAATATGCCACAATTTATGCATTCTACTGTTGATAGACTTTTGGTTTGTTTCCGTTTTAGGTTATAACAAACAGTGTCCCAATAAACATTTTTTGTACAGGTGTTGGGTGAATTTATGTTTGCTTTTCTGTTGGATTGCCAGTCATAGGTGTGCATTTGTTCAACCGTACGTAGAGACTGCTAATAAGTTTTCAGAAACAGTCATACTGATTTATGCACCTTACCACCAATGTTTGGGAATTGTAGCTGTTCCACATCCTCACTAACCCTGGTGCTATGATATATTTTAATCTTCAGCCTTTCTAGTGGGAATATGATATACATAATTGTGGTTTTAATTTGCATTTACTGATGATTAATGAGATTGATGCTATTATGTATTCTTATTTGCATATCACTTTTGTGAGCTATCTCTTTTCTTCCAGATCATGGCTTGGCATTTCATTCTTTTTCTGATATTTGTTGATGAACAGAAGTTGTTAATTAAACTATAAGTTTATGAATACACTTTTTCTTTATCCTTGTTGCTATAGATGTGTTCTGTTTCTAAAAGCTTTGCCTAACCAAGGCCATAGAGGTAGTCTCCTGTCATCTTACAGATATTTTGTTATTGATGTTTGTTATGCCTTTCTTTATGTTACATCAGCAATCTGCTTGGAATTGATTTTTGAGTGTGATGTGAGAATAAGGTTATTATACATTTTTAAATATGGATATTTGCTGATTCCAGGACATTTATAGAACAATCCCTCTCTCATTACATTGTAGTGTCAGGTTTCTAACAAATCAAGTGATGTTATATACATTGTTCTGTTTTCACATCATGCTCTTATGATCTAACTGTCTACTTTTGCACTAATACCACATTGTCTTAGTTACTGTAGCTTTGTAATCAATCTTCATATCTGGCTATATAGGCTGGTCCTTTGCATTTACAAATACGTTTTAGAATTTACCATCTTATCTTCCACAAAAATCCTCTTGAGACTTTAATTAAAATTGCATTGAATCCACAGATAAATTTGGAGAGAATTAATACCTTTCTGTTTCTTAGTTTCAACTTTTCTGTGTTCTTATGTTTAAGGTGTGACATTTGTAAGCAGAATGAAGTTGTGTGTGTGTGTTTAATAATGTGGTCTTTTAAAATCCTTAAAGTAATTAGTTCATTCAAATTCAATATAATTGCTAATGCATTTGGGTTTAGATCTATAATCATTATTTTTCCTATTTGTCCTTCTTATTCTATGTTAATTATCTTCTTTTTTGCCATCTTTTCACTTTCTTTTTTTGTTTCAGCATATTAGGGGGGTACAAATGTTTAGGTTATATATATTGCCTTTGCCCCACCCAAGTCAGTGCTTCAAGTGTGCCCATCCCCCAGATGGTACACACTACACCCATTAGGTGTGAATATACCTATCCCCTCCTCCTCCCTCCCATCTGCCCAACACCTAATGAATGTTATAACTATATGTACACTTAAGTGTTGATCAGTTAATACCAATTTGGTGATGAGTACATGTGGTGCTTGTTTTTCCATTCTTGTGATACTTCACTTAGTAGAATGGGTTCTAGCTCTATCCACAATAATATAAGAGGTGCTAACTCACCATTGTTTTTGTGGCTGAGTAGAACTCCATGGTATACATATACCACATTTTACTAATCCACTCATGTATTGATGGACACTTGGGTTGTTTCCACATCTTTGCAATTGTGAATTGTGCTGCTATAAACATTCGAGTGCAGGTGTCTTTTTTATAGCATGTCTTTTGTTCTGTTTGGTAGATGCCCAGTAATGGGATTGATGGATCAAAATGGTAGTTCTACTTGTATCTCTTTGAAGTATCCCCATATTACTTTCCACAGAGGTTGTACTAGTTTGTAGTCCCACCAGCAGTGTATGAGTGTTCCTATCTCTCCACATCCACGCCAACATTTATTGTTTTGGGACTTTTTGATAAAGGCCATTCTTACCAGAGATAAACAATATCTCATTGTGGTTTTGATTTGCATTTCCCTGATGATTAGAGATGTTGAGCATTTTTTCATGTGCTTCTTGTCCATTAGTCTATCTTCTTTTGAAAAGTTTCTGTGCATGTCCTTTGGCCACTTTTTGATAGGGCTGTTTGATTTTTTTCTTGCTGATTTTCCTGAGTTCTATATAGATTCTAGTTATTAACTCTTTATCGATGTGTATGTAACATAGGAATATTTTCTCCCATTCTGTAGGTTGTCTGTTTGCTCTTGTGACAGTTGTTCATTTTTATTATTGAGTTAAAGGGTTCTCTGCATATTTTCAATAGCAATTCTTTATCATATATGTCTGTTGCAAATATTTTCTCCCAATATGGCTTGTCTTCTTATTTTCTTGACAGTGTCATTAGCAGAGCAGAAATTTTTAATTTTAATAAAGCCGATTTATTAGTTTTTTATTTCATAGATTTTTTCCTTTGCTGTTGTATCCAAAAAGTCATCATCATATGCAAGTTCATCTATATTTTCTCTTATAGTATTTTGTGTGAGTTTTATAGTTTTGCATCTTGCACTTAGATCTATGATTCATTTTGAGTTAATTTTTTAGAGGGTATAAGGTCTCTGTCTAGATACTTTTTAATTTTTTTTCATGATCTTATTTTCTTTTATTTTTATATTTACATTAGACTGTGAGCTACATAATGTAGTTGGTTTCTACATCAGGGGTTTGGTTTGAATGACTTTTTTAAAAATAATTTTTCCTTCTACTTCCTCATATTATGGGGGTACAAATATTGTTAGGGTTACATATATTACCCCTGCTACCCCTCCCCCACCCTGCCATGCCAGAGCTTCAAGTGTGTCCAAGCCCCAGGTGGTGTGCACCACCCCCATTATGTAAGTATACACCCTTCCCTCCTCCCTCTTCCCACCTGCCCACCTCCAGATAACAGGGTTTTTTTTTTTAGACATTTTGGTTACATTGTGATACTTTTTAATTTTTTTGAAATGGATGTCCAGTTGTTATAGCACACTTTGTTGAAAAGATTATATTTTCTCCATTATATTGCCTTTGCTCCTATATCAAAGTTTAGTTGACTACATGTATGTGGGTCTACTTCTGGGCTCTCTATTCTGTTCCATTGATCTATTTGTCTGTTCTTTTGCTAATACCAAACTATAGCTTTATAGTAAGTCTTGAAGTCTGATAACATCAGTTCTTGACTTTTCTCATCTTCACTATTGTTTTGGCTATTCTGGGTTTTTTGCCTCTCCATATAGACTTTAGAATCAGTTTTTCAATATCCACAAAATAACTATGGGGATGTTAGTTGGGACTGTGTTTAGTCTATTGATCAAGTTGTGAAGGACTGATATCTTGACAATATTGAGTCTCTCTACCCATGAACATGGAATAACTATTTATTTAGTTCTTCGATTTCTTTCATCAGAGTTCTGTAGTTTTCCTCATATAAATTTTATATGTATTTTGCTAGATTTATGCCCAAGATTTTTGGGGACACTAGTGTGGATGGTATTGTGTTTTTAATGTCAAATTCTACTTGTTTATTGCTGGTATATAGGAAGTTGATTGAATTTGTTTATTAACCTTATATCTGAAATCTTCCTATAATTGCTTACAAATTTTAGGAGTTCTTTTGTTGAGTCTTTCAGATTTTCTACATAGAGAAATGTGTCATCTGTGAACAGAAATAGTTTTATATCTTCATTCCCAATCTTCATATTTTTTATTTCCTTTTCTTGTCTTAGTGCATTACCTTGCTTATTGCATAGTTTTAACAATGCTGAAAAAGAGTGGTGAGAGGGGACATCCTTGCCTTTTTCCTGTTCTTAGCAGTAAAGCTTCTAGTTTATCAGCACTGAATATGTTAGCTGTATATGGTTTTGTAGATGTTTTTTATCAAGCTCAGAAAGTTCCCCTCTATTTCTAGTGTGTCATGAATTTTGTTGAATTTTGTCAAATGTTTTTCCTGCATCTATCGATTTGGTCATGTGCTTTTTCTTTGATTGTTTAGGCTGTTGATAGAGTGGATTACTTAATTGATTTTTGAAACTTTTATAAAAGCCACTTGGTCAAGGTGTATAATTATTTTTTTTTACATTATTGGATTTAATTTGCTAATTTTTTGAGGATTTTACATGTATATTCATGAGAAATATGGTCTGTAGTTTTATTTTCTTGTAATGTCTTTGGTTTTGGTATTAAGGTAATGCTGGTCTCATAAAATACATCAGGATTTTTTTTTTCTGCTTTTTGCTTCTGGAAGAGATTGTGGAGGATTATTATAACTTTTTCTTTAAATGTTTGGTGGACACAGTGGGCACATCTGGGCTTGATGCTTTCAATTTTGGAAGGTTATTAAATATTGATTTGAATTTGTCAGTAGATATAGGCTTATTCAGATTGTCTACTTTTTCTTGTATGAGTTTTAGCATATGTGTCTTTTAAGAATTTGGTCTATTTTCCTAGGTTTTCAAACTTGAGGGCATAGAGTTGTTCATAATATTCTTTTACTATTGTTTAAGTGTCCATGAGATCTGTAGTGATGTTTCCTCTTTCATTTCTGATGTTAGTATTTGTGTCTCCTCTCTTTTTTTTTTCTTAGCCTGACTAGAGGCTTATCAATTTTATTCATCTTTTCAAAGAATCAGCTTTTGGGTTTTTTATTTTCTCTATTGATTTCCTGTTTTTAATTTCCTCTATTGATTTCCTGTTTTTAATTTCATTGATTTCTGCTTTAATTTTTATTTATTCCTTCTGCTTATGTGGGACTTAATTTGCTCTTCTTTTTCTAGTTTCCTAAAGTAGAAACATAGATTATTTATTTTAGATCTGTTTTATTTTATAATATATGTATTCAATACTATGAATTTCTCTGAAAGCACTGATTTTGCTGCATCCTGCAAATTTTATAAGCTGCATTTTTATTTTAATTTAGTTAAAAACATTTCTCAATTTCTCTTTAGATTTTCCCACTGATACATGTGTTATTTAGAGATTTGTTGTTTAATTTCTAAGTATTTTGGCATTTTTCAGCTATCTTTCTGTTATTGATTTCTAGGTTAATTCTATTATGGTCCAAGAGTGAGCACTGTATGATTTCTATTGTTTAAAAATGTGTTATTTTTTATGGCCCTGAATGTGGTCTATTTTGGTGAGTAATGGGTTCATCTATTTCTTCTTGGAGTTCTGTCATTTTTTACCTCACATATTTTGATGCTCTGTTTTTAGACGCACACATGTTAAGGATTATGGCATATTCTTATAAATATATCCTTTTATCATTACCCAATGCCACTCTTGATCCCTGATAATTTTTCTTGCTCTGATGTCTGCTCTGTTGAAATTAATGTATAATCATTTCTCCTTTTACTTTTGATTAGTGTTAGCAGAATATATCTTCTCCACTTCTTTACTTCTAATTGATATTTGTCTTTATATTTAAAGTGGGTTTCTTCTGAGTTTTTTTTTTTTACCTATTCTGACAATCTCTGTCTTTTAATTGGGTTTTTTAGATCTTTGATGTTTCAAATTATTATTGATATAGTTGGATTAATATCTACCATATTTGTTACTTTATCCTCTTCATTGTCTTTATTCTTACTTTTAACTTCTACTCTTTTTCTGTCTTTTGTGGCTTTAACTGAGCATTTTATATAATTACATTTTATCTTTTTTCTTAGCATATCATTTATATTTCCTTTTTTCTTTTTTAACAATTGCCCTAGAGTTTGCAATATACATTTACAACTAATTCAATTCCTCTTTCAAATAATATTATACCACTTCACAGGTAGTGCAAGTACCTTGCAGTAACAAATATTTATGATTGCTCCTTTTTGTTCTTTGAATCATTGCTGTCATTCATTTCATTTCTACATAAGCTAGATTCATTTAAAACATTGTTGCTATTATTATTTTGAACAAATTGTTTTTTGTTAGATTATTTAAGAAGAAGAAAAAAAAGAACTTTTTATTTTACCTTTGCTTATTCTTTCTCCAATGATCTTCCTTTGTTTATGTAGGTCTGAGTTTCTGACCTATATCATTTTCTTCAGCCTGAAGACCTTTTAACATTTCTTGCAACACAAGTCTACTGGCACCAAATTTCCTCAATTTTTTTTTACCTGAGAAAGTTTTTATTTTTCTTTATCTTTTAAAAGATAATTTTGTAATATATGGAATTTTAGATTGATGGAATCTCTCAACACCTTAAATATTTTACTCTACTCTCTTGCTTGCATAGTTTCTGAGAAATCATATGTAATTTTTATATTTGTTCCTCTATAGATAAGGTGTTTTTTCCTTTGACTTCTTTCATAATTTTTTTTTCTTTATCTTTGATTTTCCACAGTTTGAATATGAAATTTCTAGGTGTAGTTTTTGGGGTTTTTTTACAGGGCAGGGGAGGATGTTATTCTGTTTGGTGTTCTCTGAATTTCTTGGATTTGTGATCAGTTGTTATTGCTTCAAATATTTCTTCTGTTTCCTTCTCTATTTCCTCTTATGGTGTTCCCATTATTTATTCATTATAACCGTTATAGTTGCCCTACAATTCTTAGATATTATGTTCCATTTTTTTAGTGTTTTTTCTCTTTGCTTTTCAGTTTTGGAAATTTCCATTAATATATCCTCAAGTTCAGAGATTCATTCCTCAGCCATGTCCAGTCTAAAAATGAACCTGCCACGGGTATTTATTTCTGTCACAATATATATTATTTATTATGTTACAATATTTTTGATTTCTATCATTCCTTTTTGAGTGTTTCTTAAAAACTTCCATCTCTCTGCTTGCATTATCCCTTTGTTCTTTCATGTTGTCTAGTTTTCCATTAGAGCCTTTTGCATATTGATCATAGTTGTTTTAAATTCCTGGTCCTGGAAGTCCAACATTCCTGACATATGGTTGTGAGGTTGGCTCTGTCTCTTCAAATTGTGCTTCTGGCCTTTGGTATACTTTGTAATTTTTTATTGTAAGCCTGACATGAGGTATTCAGTAAAAGCAGCTCTGGTAAATAGGCCTTTAGTGATGTGCTGGGAAGGTGTGGGGAAGGGACAGCATTCCACAGGCCTAGGATTAGGTTTACACCTTTTTGTATTTTATGCCCCTTGGCTATGAACTTCACAGGTGCTTCTCAGTTCCCTCCACTCCTGCCCCAGATGTGACAGGGTGGTCAGAGGGGCTTAGAGTTGGGTATTTATTCTCCTCCAGGTTGGTTAGGCTTTAAATAAAGCCTCAGTAGACTAGGCTTTGGTAAGACAGTTTCTCTTGACTGTAGGCCTTTTTAAGGACAACAGAATGCTCTGGCTGAGCATATTTCAAAATGGCTGCCTTTCCCCTCTTTCGTTAGGAAGTATGGGGGGAATTTTCTTTAATACTCACTTTGAGAACCCGATAGAGCTACGGGAGGTAAAACTCATGAAGAGTGAGGGGCCTCCTGGAGTTTCTAACAAACACCCAGGCTTGTCCACACTGTGCCTTCAGCAACTCAGCAGTTATAACTGGATTTTCGTGCCCTGCTGTGGGTTTCTGCTTGTGGGTCTCTGACATGGCAAGTTGTGAGTCTCTGTATCCACTGGTTTGTCTCCATAATTCTAGGGGTTGTGGTTTGCCCTGTGACCTCACTTTTCTGACAGATCTATGATGAGTTGATTTTTCAGTTTCTTTAGTATTTTGCTTGTTGTTTACTAATTGTGAGTGATGCCCTCCAGGCTCCTTACGTACAAGACTTGAAACATACAAGACTGGAGTAACAACTAGGAAAGCTGACAACAACAAGCTATCTTACCTGAGCCTGCATTTCACTTTTTATAAGATTCCGTCTACCCCTGATTCATCCCACTCCCAGACGTTGCCCTCCAGGGAGCATGGCTGAACATCTGGTATGTTGCCCAACACCCCTCCTAATGGCTTGTTCTCATCTTCCATTTTGTCTCCCCAGTGCAGTGAGCTGGCCAAAAACTCTTACATTTTTTTGTTGTTTCTTTTTTCCTCCCTTTCTTGGTCTCTCTACACTACTTAAAAATAACCTCCTGTCTCTGCAGGAAAACTGGCACACAGTGAGGCTGAGGTTCTCCTTTCACTGTGCTCTCCGGGATTCTAGCTCCTCAAGATCTGGGTGCCTTGATTGGGCCAAACTCCAGCTCTTGTTTCCCCACTTCTGTGATCTATGGGAAGCTCTGCTTAGCTAATGGCCTTCCCTGGGTCTGCACGATTTCCTGGCTGGCCTCTCAGCTGTGTGCTGCTCACCTGCGTGGCATCCACCAATGGGAAAAGCCCCATGTGGTTCCCCACAGGATCACGGCCCTCCACTCTGGGCTGTTACTGCAGCTCTCCAAGAGCTGCGAGCAGATGTTCCTGTTATTGTAATCAGCTCTCCTAGTCATTACTCTTGGAAGTGTTGGTGTTAATAGACTGAAATGGAAGTTCTGGGGCCACTTACTTGCAAGAAGGAAAAGTCGCAGGCCGGAGTTCATAGTAAGTGCAAGACAAGTGGAGGTAATGTAGATAACTCTGGGAAGCTCCCAGAGGACAGTCCTTGTCATCACAATCACGAGCTGACCCGCAGCCACATTGGAAGAGGTTCTCTTTCTCTGCAGATCAGAATCATCTATAATACCTTATTTGGAGAGATGAGACTAGCACGTATTTCATCTAGAGTTACTCCCAGGGGAAGGAAGGCAGCAGCCCTCTAACATGGGGATCGTGGAGAGGCAGATTTTTGGGTATAGACCAGAAAGAAATTCCTTGTAAAAGGAAATAAGCAGGACGTCGCCACTGGCCCAGGGTAGCGCCAGTGCCAGTGTGTGCTGGCACCTGCTCGTACCAGCTCACAGGAGACTTTTCTCAACCCTCTCTTCAGTAACGTTACATTAGTGCCACGAAATTGGCTGTGATCGGAGTATTTACACCATGGAAATCAGCAAGCATTATAAATCAGAGCTTTGTTTCATCCAGAGAGCTGGTTGTAAAACATTAACCAACATACTACTACCTAGAAGATATGTGTGGCAGAAAACTAGGGCAGATTTCAAGCCATATAGGTTATAGATATTGAGGGCTGACTCAGTAATAGGCATTGTGTTAAATTCTTTGCATATGTTCCATCATTTAATTCTCACAATAACACTGTGAGATCAGATCACGGTGGCTAGGAGATTTTATGCAACCTACTTAAGACCGCATGGCAACCCAGGTCAGTCTAACCCCTAAATCTTTGTTCTTAAATCTTTGCACTAAATATCCTCCCCGCAGCAGCACAAAATGGAGGACAGATCTAGAGTAAATGGAGTGACAGGTTTTCAGTTACTGAGAGCAGAAAACACAGTGTGGTGGAGTCCAAGAACTGGTGCTGGAGCTGGTCACACAGTGGCTCCACATGAGACATGCAAATAGACCCTGTCACGGCCCCAGCATCTTCTCCAACATCCTCCCTGGGGCTCCAGCCTTCTGCCTGACCTGCAGAGTGTGCACTTGCCAGCCTCCATAGCCCAGTATGCAAAAGAGTAAGCCCTAGGAAGCTGGGGGGCTGGGGTGGCTCATCTTAGGTGGCTTTCTGACTGTTGGACACAGCATAGTGACACAAGAGCACAAGAGTCTAGAACAGGCAATATGGCAGTGCCATCATCAGGAACCTGCCCCCGGGGCTTGGTAGCTGCACTCACAGTGAGTGACTTTCAAGAGCCAGGGCCAAGTCTCAGAGGAATTGATGGTCCAGGCAGGGTTTTTAGTCTGGTACTTGGGATAATCCAGAGCTCCTGCTTGCAGGAAGAGGCAATTTGGTCTGAATAGAACTAGCAGTCAGGACACTGTGTCATAGTGATTTCAGGATTCTACAGGGCTCTAAAGGGTGGAGGGGACAGAGAGACTTAGGTGTGGCGAGGCTCATGCCAAGACCTAAGAGCTGGGGGAGCAGGAACACCTGGGGTTCCCCAGAGAATGAGAACCAATAGGATGCGTGTATAGGTAGAGAGATAGAGAGCAGTATCGAGACAGAGTGATTGACTGATTGATTTTAAGGAATTGGCTCCCATGGTTATGGAGTGCTGGGAAGTGAGCAGGCCTAGGAGCAAGGCCCAGGTGGGACACGCAGACCCCAAGTTAAGGGTCTGCAGGGCAGAGTGGGATTCTCAGGCCAGGCAGGCAGGGGCCTGAATGCAGCGGCCATCAGCCCAAATGGCAGCTACTCTCGAGCCTGGGGACATGTCCTGTGTACACTTAAGTTGACGATAATAGTTTCTTCTATCTTTGTTTTTGAGTAATGTTCCTTCGGAGGCATTTCAGATGTGTCAGCAGGGCCTCAGGAAATGAATCTATTCTCTTTTGGATAAGCCCGGGAGATCTCAGATGAATAGGGGTGCCTGAAATGGACTTAGAGGTGAGAACAGACTGCAGACATAAATAAAAACCAAGAAGGGCCAGGAGGGGTAGTCAATATTTATAAAACACAAAAATGTGTAGGGCATCTGGGGACACAGAGATGCAGAGAAGCTCCCATGGAGATATCAAACACATTGTGCTAAGACTGTAATAATGAGGGTGGTCTTATGTCCTGGTTTGCCACAGACAGTCCGAATGTATGCCCAGTGTTCTAGCAGTTATTAGTAGTTTCTGTTAGAATGATAAATTGTGTGGTCACTCTAGCTATTAGTGGAGGTGAAGGTTAATTTTATGTGTCAACTTGGCTGGGATTATGACACCCATCTAAACACCAGTCTAGATGTCACTGTGAAAGTATTATTTTTAGAAGAGATTAACATTTAAATCAATAGAGTTTGAGGAAAGCAGATTAACTTCCATAATGTGGTTTGGCTTCATCCAGCCCGTTGAAGGCCTTAAGAGAAAAGCCCTAAGATTCCCAGAGAAGAGGGAATTTTGCCTGAGGACTGCTTGCAGACTCGAGCTGCCTTATGGTGTCCAGCATGGTCTCCGACATCCTCCCTGGGGCTCCAGCCTCCTGCCTGACCCGCAGAGTGTGCACTTGCCAGCCTCCATAGCCATGGGAGCCAATCCTTAAAACTAATCCATCAACCAGTCACTATCTCTCGATATTGCTATCTCTCTATCTACCTACACACACATCCTACTGGTTCTCACTCTCTGGGGAACCCTGACAAATACAACAGACTTACTATCTATACGAGCCCATGAGGACATAGTTGCAGAAGCTGTTGTTTCTTCTGGGCACAGAAATTTGAAGGGAAAGATGGTTAAATTGCAAGGCTGATGCGGGAGTAGCCAGCCCAAGGAAGAGCGTGAGGAGATATGAAAATGCAATTCTCAGCCAAGACAACAGCAGGGAGGATGGAAAGGACAGAGATGGATTCGAGAAAAACTGTCCTTGGTTTCTTGTTTTTGTTGTCGCACCTGTCTGGTACACCTGTATTCTGAACAACTCAACCACCTGCTTTCTCTATTCCTGTACCCAGACAGTGGAGCACAGGTAACAAAAGCACCGCAGAGCAGATTGCTGCCTTTATAAATTCATGGTCACCTATCTCAAAGAGACCTGGAAATTCTACCAGGGCTTTCTGGCCAATTCATTGTTTACTTTCCCCACAAACTGTTCACACTTTTTAAATGCATAAACATGCCTCCTCTCCCTCACTCAACATTTTTAAATAAAATGTTTTTATTGTGGGATAAATTGTCAATGCACACGGAATTGTAAGAAATAATACAGAGTGATTCTTTATACCCTTTACTGAGTTTCTGGTAACATGCAAAATTATAGTACAATATCAAAACCAGGATTTTACCTCGATTTAGTCACGATAGAGAATATTTTCATCACTACAGGATTTTCCATGGTGCCCTTTTATAGTCATGTCCACTTCCCTCTGCTGCTCCTTAACTGCTGGCCACTAATCTGGTCTCCATCTCCATAGTGTTGTCATGTCAAGAATGTGATACGTGTGGAACCATACAAAGTATGTCTCTTTTTAGGATTGGTTTTCATCAGGCAGCACAATTACCTGGTTATTCTTCCAGGTCATTGTGCTTTAACAGTTTGATCCTTTGCTTTGCTGAGTAACATTCCACCACATGGATGTACTGCCCTGACTTTAACCATTCACCCACAGAAGGGCATGTGGTTTGTTTTCAGGTTTTGCCTGTTACAAATAAAGCTCCTGTAGACAGACAGTTTTTTATGTGAACATAAATATTAATTTTTTCTAGAATAAAAGCCCAGGAGTGCAATTTGCTGGGTAGCAATGGCTGTGGTAGGTAACATGTTGGTATTGTAAGAAACTGCCAAAGTGTTTTCCAGAGTAGCTGTACTGCTTTCTACTCCCGCCAGCAATGTAGAGTTGATCTAGTTTCTCTACATCCTTGCTAGAATTTAGTGTTATCACTATTTTTTATTTTAACCATTCTGATAGGTTTGTAATAATAGCTTGTGGTTTTCATTTGTATTTCCCTAATGGCTAATGCTGCTGAATATCTTTTCACATGTTTCTTTGCCATTTGCATTTCTTCTTTGGCAAAATGTCTATTTTTGTCTTTTGCCTGTTTTTTAATTGTATTATTATTTCTCTGTTCAATTTGTGAGTTCTTTACATATTCCAGATACTAGTCGTTTATCAAATGTGTGGTTTGCAAATACGACCTCTCAGTCTGCGGCTTCTCTTTTTACCCTCTTCACAGGAACTTTTGCAGAACAAATGTTTTAAAATTTGATAAAGTCCCGTTTATCAACTTTTTCTTTTATAGAGAAAGCTTTTTGCTGTCATGTTTAAGAAAGCTTTACATAGCCTTAGGTCTCTCAAATTTTCTATTATATTTTATGTGTTTTATAGTTTTATAGAAGTTTTATAGTTTTACATTTCAGTTTGTGATCCATTTTGAGTTACTTTTTATGCAAGGTACGAGATTTAGGTCAAGTTTTATTTTTTTTTTCTAAGGATATCCATTTGCTCCAGCACCATTTGTTAAAAAGGTTACCTCTTCTGTAAGGTTACCTATGTCTATTGACTGACTTTTGAACCTTTGCCAAAATCAGGTGGGCATATTGGTTTAAGTCTATGTCTGGGTTCCTTATTTTGTTCCAATAGTGGAGGTGTGCATCCCTCCACCAAGACAGTGGGTGTGATGTATCTCGAAATCAGACAAAGTGACTTCTTACATTTTGTTCTTCTTCAAAATTCTTTTAGCTATTTTAGTTCTTTGCCATTTCATATATGTTCTAGAATAATCTTGTGTATATCTACAGAATTCTTGCAGTAAATTGATAGAAATTACACTTGTATCTGAATTTGAGAATTGACATCTTTACTAACCCATGAACATATATCTCTCCATTTGTTTAGATGTTATTTGATTTCTTTCATGAACATTTTGTAGTTTTTGGCATGCAAAAGTATCTCATTTTAAAATATCAATGGTATTATATTTTAAATTTTGGTATCCATGTATTCATTGCTAGGGTATACAAAACAATTGATTTTCGTAGGTTGATCTTATATCCTGCAATCTTACTGAAGTCGTGTTTTACATCTAGGAAGATTTTAGTAGATATCCTAGAATTTTCTATGTAGGCAATCATGTCATCTGTAAATAAAGACAGTTTTATTTCTTCCTATCCAACCGACATGACTTTTCTTGTCTTTTCTTATCTTGTTATTCTAGCTACAACATCCTAGACTATGTTGAATAAGATTGCAGAAACTGAACATTCTTTCTTTGTTCTTGGTTCAGTCTTTCACCATTAAGTTTAATGTTAGTTATCAATTTTTTTGTATATGCTTTTTATGAAGCTGAAGTTTTTCTCTATCCCTATTTTCCTGAAAGTTTTGTCATGAATGGGTATTGAATTTAGTCAATGTTTTTTCTTCATTAATTGATACGATCATGTGATATTTCCCCCTTCAGCTTTGTAATGTGGTAAGTTACATTGATTGGTTTTCAAATATTAAGGCATCTTTGGACTAAACCCCACTAGCTCGTGTTGTATAATTACTTTTATATATTACTGAATTCTATTTACTAATATATTGTTAATAATTTCAGACTTTATTTATCAGGGATATAGGTGTGTAGATTTCATTTTTTGCTCTTTGTCTTTGTCAAGTAGTATGTGCTTCATACAGTGAATTGGGGAGTGTTCCCTGATCTTCTGCCTTCTCAGAGAGATTGTGTAGAATTGGTGTTAATTATTCTTTTGTATTTGGTAGAATTCATCAGTGAAAAGTTTCTGGGACTTCATATTTTTGAGGTGGTGAATAAATAATGAATTCAATTTCTTAATAGTTATAAAGTTATTAAAATTATCTATTTTATATTGAATAAATTAGTAAAATTTGTGTTTTTTGAAAAATTGGCACATTTCACTTAGTTGTCAAATACATGTCTGTAGAGTTATTTATAGTATATTCTTATAATCCTTTTGATGTTTGCAAGGTCTGTAGTGATATCTTCTGTTTCATTCCAGGTATTAGTAATTTATGTCTTTGTCGGTGTTGCTAGGGGTTTGTAAATTTTATTGCTATCTCAAAGAATCAGATCTTTGTTTCCCTCATTTTCTTTATTGTTCTTCTGTAACGAATTTTATTGATTTCTGCTCTTATCTATTCCTTCCTGTTGCTTGCTTTGGATTTATTTTGTTTTCTCCCCATACTAAGGTCTCGAGGTGGAGGCATATTTTATTGTTTTGGTACTTTCTTCTTTTTTAATGTATGTATTTAATACAATATATTTTCCTCTTAGCACTGCTTTAGTGTGTCCCCAAAATTTTGATTTTTCGATTCAATGAATTTTTTTTTTTTACTTCCCTGGAGATTTTCTTTTTAATCTTTGGGCCGTTTTGAAGTGTACTGTTTAGTTTCCAAGTGTTTGGAGATTCTTTCTATTATACTTCTGTAATTGATTTCTAGTTTTATTTCATTGTGGTGGAAGGATGAACTTTTATAACTTTAATTCATTTAAATTTGTTGAGGATTATTTCATGGCCCTGGAAATTGTCTATCTTCATATATATTTTGTGAGCACTTAGAAAGAATGTATATTCTGCTGTTGTTGTATGAGCTGTTCTATTATAAATGTTGATTGGATCCTGTTGATTGGTGATGTTTTAGCATTCTTCTATATCTTTGCTGATATTTGAACTGGTTGTTCAATTTATTTTTTTTGGGGGGGGGTTAGAGTCTCCTCTCCACCTATAATTGTAGATTCATCTGTTTCCCCTTTTGGTTTTATCAGTTTCTGCTTCCTTCATTTTGCAGCTCTGTTGTTTGACGTTTACAGATATATATTTAGAATTGCTTTGTCTTATTGATGGATTGACCCTTTTTGAATTATATAATGTTCCTCTCTGTGTCTAATGATAATTTTCTTTGTCCTAAAGTCTACTTCATCTGATAGTAAGATAACCACTTTTTTGATTAAAGTTTGCATGATATAACTTTTCTATCCTTTTACTCTCAAACTGCCTGTATATTATTATTTAAAAAAATAAACAGTATATAGTTGGATCATATTTTAATCTACTCTGAAAAATATATGTTCTTTATTATGGTTATTAATTTGCAAAAGCTTAAGTCTGCCATTTTTTGAGGTGTTATTTCTCTCTTGCTGCTCTCAAGATATTTTCTGTGTTTAGTTTTCATAAGTTGGACCATGATGTGTCTTTATGTGGATTTCCTTGGGATTATCTTATTTTGATTTCATTTAGCTTTTTGAATCTGTAGATTTATGTCTTTTGTGAAATTTGGAAAGTTTCTAGCCATTATTTTTGGGTACTTTTAAATCCTCTCCTCTCTCTCGTCCTCTGTGGACTCTGGTGACATGAATGCCAGGTCACTTTATATTGTCCCACTGATCTCTGAGCCTCTGCTCACATTTTTTAAAATCTATTTTGTCTCTCTTTTCACATTGTCTAATTTGTATTGTTCTGTCTTTAATTGTGCTGATTTTTTCCTGTCCCCTTCAACATGCCGTTGAGCCCATCCATTGTTTTATTTTATGTTTACCTTTGTTATTATACTTTTCAGTTCCAAAAGTTCCATTTGGTTTTTATTTATACCTTCTAGTTCTTTGCAGAGACTTTCTAGTTCATTGTTTATTCTTTCTTTCTTTCCTTTCTTATTTCTTTAGCCTTTATTTCAAGCATGTTCCTAATTGCTCATTGACAGATATTTCATGATAGCTGCTATAAAATCTTTGTCAGGTAATTCTAACATCTTTGTTATCTCAGTGTTGGCATCTATTTATCACCTAGGTCTCCACTGACGCTGTGTGAAGGGAGCCTCTTTATTATTGGGTGGTCATAAATAACATGACTCTACCACATCACCTACTCAGTGGTTGGGGAGAGAGGGGACTTTTCTGGCTCCCTACTCCCCCTTCTGTGGTAGCACCCCAGGTGGGAGAGAGACACCTCATCACAACCCGACAAGGGTGGAAGGCCAAACTCCTCATTTGACTTTTGTTCATGTGGGTCGCAGTTTTTTATGTGATGTTTCACTATAGTAGAGCAGTTACTACCTAAAGTTTTCTATCTTGCTAGGGTGTCTGTTTCCTGGTTCTTTGGGTAGAGAGAACAGTCTTTTTGGAAGCTATTTTTGTCTCCATTGCTGTTTCCCAGTTGCTTCTTCAGCTCCAAGTCTGGGCTACGAGTCTAAAAAAAAAAACCCAGTGAACTTACCACCATTGTGTTATTCACATCCTAACACCTCAGCTGATCTGCTACCTTCTCTCCATCTTTCAGAGTCTTCTATTTGTTTTACATATATGATATCCAGGGATTTTAGTTAGTTGTAGTTAGAAAGAGGAATAGGGAAAAGTACATCTACTCCATCTTCCTGGATGTATAAATCCTAGCTCAATTTAGTTTACTCTGTAATCACTTCACAGAATAAAATAAAATAAAATAAAATAGAAGCTACCAAGTAAGGATTTGCTTATCATCCTAATTACAAATGTATGAATGACCTGCATCATCCCCCAGTCTCTCCCCTTTTCCCCTGTTATGACAGAGGAGGCGTCTTTCCTGGGAGCTAAGGACATACCTTGTCCAGCACGTTAGGTGCCAACCACACTTGCTTCCCCAGGAGCATGCAACCACACTTGCATGCCCAGGAGCATGAAATCACAGGTTAATTATCTTTCTTTTTCCTTATACTTGGATTCATCCTGTCAGCTAGATTTGTTTACTAGCTTTTAATTGTGTTTAAGCCCTTTCCATTAAATACAAGTCAAACCCTAGCCTCGTTGTGTCTCCCCTTCTCTTTCCTGAACTTCTTAAAAGAAAATGTTCTTATTTCTTCATCTTCCATTTATCCCTCAACTACTCCAATGAGGCTTTCGTTCCCATAATCCCACCTCCAAGTGGCTCTACTGCATACAGGTATTTCTGTATGTCTCTTTGAACTCCCAGCACCTTTGGCTCAGCTGATCATTCTCTGCTTCTTGCAACACTCTCTGTCCTTGGCTTCCACGAGACAGGACTTACCTGATTTTTTTCCTACTCCCCTTGCCACTTTTTTGGTTCATTTGCTGGACTCATTCTCTTCTCCCCAACCAGCGAATGATGGAGTGCTCAGAGTTTGGTCACCGGCTCTTTTCTCAGCTCAACCGAGTTTCTCCCTGGACATTGTCCTCTACACCGTGACTTCAGTTATCATTGATATGCAGACAGCACACACATTTATATGCAGCCTCATCTCTCCTCTGAGTTTCAGACTTGTGGTTTGTACCTCCTCTCGGAAAGCTGAAAGTCTCCGAGAGGAGGTACAAACCAGGAGGTACAAAGGATGTCCAGAATTGAAATCAAGATCTTCCTAACAGTCTCCCAGGGTGCAGCTCCGTCACGTAATCTGCTTCCTCTGTTCTCTGAGTCAGTGAATGGCACCTTCACCCATCCAATTATAAAAGCCAGGAAGCCATCTCGCCAGGAACCTGACATATCATCTTCTCCTTTATCTCCTGTATTCAACACATCACTGTGTCCTATTGATTTTACCTCCTAAATAACTGACCAACCTATCCCCTTGTCTCCCGTCCCACTGCCTTCACGAGACTGTCACCCTCCTGCCATAGATACTGGCACAGCTGCCTAAACATTTCCCCACATCTACCCTTTCTCCTCCTTGAGCTGGTTGCCACCCTGTAGCCAGAATAATTTTATCAAAATCCAAATTCCTGTCTCTCTCTGTCTCTTTCTCTCTCTCTCATGTTTAATATCCCTAACTGCTTTCGTAGTCTTGCCAGTGCTGTTAGACCAGACAGAGACAGCTCCTTTATGTGGTCTGGGCTCTGCATGGTCTGCTTCTTCCCTAATTTCCAGTCTCATTTTGCACAATTTTCCCCCAATTTCTGTTTCAGCCAACTGGTCATTTGGTGACAGTTATGTCCCCTCATGCGCCTGCCCCAGGGCATTTGCCTACAGCACTCTCTGCCTGAGCCCATTTATTTTCTTCTATTCCACTTTTTATCTTTTCCCCCATAGCCTTCAATTCTTGGCTCGATCATCATTTCCTGATGTCTCCCTGCAATTTTTCATTCACGTGATGCTTACCATTTATGTTTATGCTACTCTGTTCGATGTTAAAAGCCATAAGGGCAGGGAATGTCATTTATTACTTATTCGTATCCCCCATATGTATCACCATATGTATCACAGAGTCATTATGTTGCACATAATGCGTGAAACCACTGGAGTTGTGCATCGCTGCAGCTGGGGTTATTTTCTTCACATGGAGGAGATTTCAAATACATATTTTGGAATAAATGATTCAATGAGATCAAGTCAATGGGATTTAATATTGGTTAGGCATATGCATGGGAGTAATTGATAAGAAAAAGTAAGATGTGATTTTTAAGTTTCTGCCTTGGGTGATTTGATCGACGTTAATGCCATTAACAAAAACAGAGATTTTACAAAAAACTAGATTTAAGAAGAGGAGGCTGAGTTTATTTTTTGACACATAATTTTTGCTATGTAAGTGCAGATCATTAGTCTTCAGTGGAGATCTGGTTTGGGAAATTGATTTGGAGTAATCAGCATATGGATGTTATTTGCACTCATGTATGTGAACAAAATCTACTGGGTACTGGTGGGGGACTGAGTATAGTGAGAAGATAAGGGGGTCACAAAAGAAGACCCTGAGTAGCCATCCAGAGATGAAGAGTGTGTCATCACAGAGGTCAGGGAGAGGAAGTGGCAGAGGAGAATGTGGTAAGGGTTATGAGGAACTTCAACTCTCTACCAAGGCGAGGAGTGGAGCAGGACTCAGTCTTTCCACAGGGGACTCAGGAAGGCACGGAATGAGTGACCAACAATAAACATAAGAGTGCAGTGGACACTGAATGGCAGGACGGGGCTGGAGGAAGGCTTGACAAAGTGAGGTCCTGCTGAAGACCAGGACATTTGACATCTGAGTAACAGGTGGGGACAGAATGAGAGAAGGTAAAGGGATTTTTAGAGGAAAGTTGAAGGAGTTTGTGCTTAAGGATCTCATTTTCCCAGTGACATAGAGCACTTACTCATCAGCTGAGAGAATGAGGGCAGGGGCCTGGTGAGGAGCTGGAAGGCAAAGACAAGGCTGAGAGCCATCGCTGCAGGGAAAAGAGAAGAGAGACAGCTTCAGCAGGATAAAGGATTCTCAGTGATACTGAAAGCTCAACGAAGACTGAATGCAAACACGTGTAGCGGATTTTATCCTCTGTACTCCTAGGGCAGCAATGGGAAAAACAGGTGAATGTATTAATCCAGAGCTGGACATCATCACAGTCTGTGCGGGAAAAGATTAAGGGATCAGGGGAGTTGGGGAGTTGGTAAACACAGTGTTGGAATGATTGACAGCAGAACCCAAGGTGACAGGAAGGAGGTGAAGCTGGGCAAGGTGGATGGGCCAGGAAGACAAAGCAGAACTGGGAGACTGGGACACCCTGTGAGCTTGCATGGGGGCAGTTTTTTTGGGATAGAGGAAGGGACAAACTTTAATCAAATACTGAAATGTTATGTTAGAGATTGTAGAAAAGAAACAGTAACGTGAAACCGATAAAAACACATATTTTGATGTTAGACACATCTGTGTATGAGTCTTGTCTCTTAGTTATTAGCTGTGTGAACTTGGAGCTCAGTTGCTTCATCTATAAAGTAGAGATAATAATAGTGCCTATGTCAAAATCTCATAGCAAGAATTAAACGTGGTAAAGCACTTAGCACAGGGTAGTATACGGTAAGCTCTCTAGGAGCAGGTGGGTACTTACACTCTTTTATGATCATCATGATATGACCTCAAGGTGTGGCTGTGACTGGGAGTGGCCGAATATGTGCAGAAGTGCAAAATTCTGGCATGAAGAAGGTTTGGAATTGAGACCGGAGTATAGGAAGGGCCACTCACATGGCTGTTTTGGTGGGTAACAGTGTCCTTGCTCTGTCCTCGTTGCCGACGTGGGCGCCATGGCTGTAAGCTGGAGCCGGTGCTGCTGGCCTCCCCTGCGCCACAAAAGGCGCACAGCAAAGGCAGCCCACGGCTCTCCCAGTTGGGTCCTTCCTTCGACTGGAAGTACACGTGCATTCAACTTCAGCTTTGTTTGTTTATGGAAAATCCTGGTGTATCACAGCGATTCATTTGCATAAAAGGATGCCCAGGTTTTAGTAATGAGGCATTTGTAATTGTTTGGTTTCTGCACATAAATTGGTTCTGAGTTGGCCAAATACGTTTGTAATTAGGAGACAAACAGCAGAGGCCAATGAGTAGCATTTCCTTTTGCTTATTTAAACAGTAGGCTTCCTTGGAGTCAAGCCATATCGATTCTGAGGAAGCTTTATTCAATCAGTATCCACTAGGGCATCCAGCACTGTGGTCAGGGAGGATGCAGGTGGACTTGGGAGTGACTCTAGGTGCTTCCCAGGGTGTCTGGTCACCATGTGTCCTGCCCGGGAGATTGAGAGACTCTGCCCCTAAGAGGCAGCACCCATGCTTCCCTGCAGGCACCATCCGCATCTGCACCCACAGGGCCCTCCAGTTCTGTTGGCAACTCAGTAAAGCCCACTTCCGGGTGCCCACCATAGCCTGAAAGGCCTGGGGAAGAAGAGTCTAGGTTCCTAGCTTAAGAGAAGAAAGAGGCTCACCATTAGTAAGCACCGACTGTGTACTCAGTGTTGCAGGTACTGAACTAAGCCATTACTAATAGCAAATCATTTAACCATCACACCCTCTTATAGCAATGAAAACTAGACTCAAAGAAGTAAATGCCCTGTCTAAAATCACACAAAGTGATATGAACCCAGGTGTTATGGAATCTAAGTCCTCCGTGCTCCATGGTGTGTTTTTTTCCCCTGTTTTGTGTGTTCTTTCAGCTTTGTTTTTTGCGGAACTTATTGGAAAGTTTGAACAAATTACATAAAGGATCATATATTTGTAGCTTGAAAGACCACCTATGTGTGGAATATCGAGGACCAAGGTGGGATTCTGGTGTGTCAGAGCAGAGGACTAGGTGCTCATGGGCCTGAGGCCTATCAGGAAAGGGAGAATGCATGTTATTGGGGCTGATGGATTCCCTTGGGCTGGAAACCCACAATTTCAAGATTGTGTATATAGGTGAGATCGTGTGGTATTTACCTTTTTGTGTTCAGGTTCATCCATGTTGTCACAAATGACAGGATTTCCTTTCTTTTTAAGGCTGAACAGTATTCTGTTGTGTATATATACCACATTTTCTTTACCCATTTATATGTCATTTATACCTTAATAAGGCTGGGGAAAAATTCCAAGAAGATAAAAGAGCAGGGTCTATCATTCTTGCATCTAACAGGAGACTGTTGCATGGCAGGGAAGCAGCTAGCCATCTATCTCTTTGGCTTAAACAACCCAAATTAAATGAGAAGATAGCTGAGGACTAGCAAGATACAGGGATGGCATCAGGCTGGGATGTATGAGGGCAGCGGAGATGCTCTCTGGGCAGAATAAGGATTTTATTGGGTTAACTGGTAGAGTTGATGGGATGCCCCCTCAGCAAGAAAAAACAAACAAGGAATGATAGTTAAGTGCAGGAGTGGAAATCTAGAGTGAAAACCATCCCCGTTTGCCCAGGATTGCCTGGATTTAGCACTGAAAGGCCTACTTCCAGGAAATACTTCAGTGTGGAGTGAGTAGGATGGGAATGAGTCATCAATGTAGATTTCATGGGAGGCTTATGACAAGGGTTAGGAGACAGGGCAGGGCTGCTCAGTGCTTGTCACTGCAGTCAATTCATCTTCCAGCCAGAGTCCTTATGCATGAAGCAGGAAGAGGGATTTCTCTTTTGTGTGGTATCTGTGAGGCCAGGTGTGTGATGAGCCTTGGAGGAGAAGGAACAAAGAACTAAAATCATGGAACATTCTCTCAGAACTTGTTTGCACTATAGTGTCTCCTTTAATACTCACTTGGAATATTCTTACCATTTTCCTTGTTTTAGAAATAAGAAAAAAATAAATTGTTGAGACACTGGGTCGTTTGTCCCAAGTTACATGACTGAGGGCAGTGAAGTCACGTTTCAAAACCGGGGCGTAGGAATAAGGAGTTAGATGTGGCCGAAAGAGCTTCTTAGCCAGTGCGGTTGTGAGAAGTCTGAGGCTGGGTTCCCCACTGCCCCAGGGGGTCCCTCCTGCCTGGAAGAATGGCTGGGATGACATTTCTCTGGTTTGAAGTGTCTGAGATACAGCTTGCGGAATGATTCTCAGAAGAGCTAACCTTTTTACCTGAAATTTTATTTTATTTTATTCTTTCATTTTAAAAAGGAAAGTAACCACTCCAAATTTCTGTTAAGGAAGGAATGACCATTCCAAACCGATAAGGCAGAGGTAAAATGGACTAGGATGTGTTACATCGTGCCCAAGAGTGCTTGTCAGGGATTATTTCTTCTTAGCCTTGATAGAGAATAATCAGCCCAGAAAGGAGAAGGTGCCGTTGGGCATGAAACCTGCTTTTACAGAAGTTGGTTGGCAAGCATTTATTCAGGTGGGAAAATGCACACCTCAGTATCCACTGCAACCCAGAAGCACACACGTCACCATGCAAAAATTAGGCATTTCTAACAAGGAAAGGCCCTTTTCAGAACCAGCTCCATGGCAACTGAGGAGCCCATGGGAGAGCCCTGGAGAAGGGCTCTTGGAACTTCGTGGATCCTGGAGTTGCCATCTTGCCTGGGATGAAGGACACTCCAGCCAGACTGCCCTGACACCTGGCAGCCCAACTTTATATAGGACACCCCAGCAAGGATGAATGACCTGCAGATGCTGATTTTGGAAGCGATAATTTTTTCTAATTTTTATTCATTACCTTTAAGTTTCTTTAAGTATAAAAATTATAGGAAATAAGGGAAAATATTTATTCATAAAAATGTCAGCTAGAATTAGAAAATCTCCAATTTATAACCCCTAATAAAAACGTATTCAAGCAAATACTAGCAGTGGATGCAAAATCTTTTGGGTGAAATGTTTTTGGGAAAAAAATGAAATTCACACAGTGACAAATATAACTTCTCAGTTATTTACTAAATATAAAGGGAAAATATTTTCTTAAAGTGAAGAGAAGGCAGTAACCACATTCACTAAACTGATCAAAACTAGCATCATTTGACGTGGAACTTCACAGCATTTGCCTCTTGATAAGACGTTATATGGGGTTACAATATCATCTATGAAGCATTCTTGACAAAAATATTTCATCTTAAAGTAGCCAAATCACAGCTCTAAGGGTCTTATAATTCAGAAATAGAAGCACATGTTAAACAGTACCATCAGTAAGCAATTAGAAAATTTCAAATTGTAGAAAATTCAACGAGAAAACTGGTAGCCTGACTCTTTAAAAGGAAAGAAAGAAACAAACAAAAAATAGGATTGCTATTCTAGATTAAAGGATACTACAAAAAAATAAGAAACAAAAGCATGGTAATGCATGCACCTTGGACCCTGGGTCTGGAATAAATAATTAAATAAGCAAACAAAACAGA
This sequence comes from Mirza zaza, assembly GCA_008750895.1. NCBI lineage: Eukaryota > Metazoa > Chordata > Mammalia > Primates > Cheirogaleidae > Mirza > Mirza zaza. The sequence continues at coordinate 73,997 of VSMD01093536.1, forward strand.
CAAATAAATCACCTATTTGAAGACAAATAGGTAAATTTGGATATAGAATGGATATTAGATATTATCATGGGATTATAAATAAAGTATAATAATGGCATATTATATTGGAGAAAGTCTTTATTCAGAGGAAATGTATGAAGCATTCATGAGTGAACTGTTATTATGTTTGAAAATATTTTAAATGTCCTTGTAAAGAAATATATGAAATAAATGTTTAAAAAGTAGAAAAATGCTCACTATTAAGATTCTTTCACAATTTCTAGATGTTTGAAAACTTGAAAAACAAGACTTTGTGAAGTTCTGCCTCTGCCAGGATAGATTAATTAGTGGCAGATAATTCTTCTTGCCGTAAACAAATATAAAGAATTGCAAAAAAGTATCTGAGGCAAAGCTGCTAGATTACAGAATCACATTGCAACACAGCAATGTTCTTCCTGAGATATGTGGGAACACATGAGCTAAGCCCTGTGATAGCTCCAGCATTTTGCCTGGGGACACTCTGGACTGCCATGCAGGGAGGCAGAAACCTAGGCAAGTCCAGGGACTTAGAGGAACTGAGATGTCAGAAATCAGGTGTTCTGACAGGCTGAGGCAGGTTACAGAGAGCGGGGCTGGGTGCTGGAGAAGAGGGAGCTGTCTAGAGAAGGAACTTCAAAAGCCTGCAGCAGGCCTCTTGAAGTGTTGGCTAAACAGTAAGTTGTTGTCACATTGACACTCAGGTAGACAAAAGTGCTGCGGAACTGTGGGTTGAATAGAGATTTCCAAGGCTGCAAAATGGCCAGTCATAGGTAGTTAGAACAGCTCAGAGTGACAAGACCTTGTGAAAATCCTGGGCTTTTAGTTGATCAGTTGACACCCTAGAGTGACAACTTCTTAGGAGCAGGACAAATATATCACATCTTTTTGGATCATCGTCAAGCTTTGAGGCCAGGACAGGGAGAATCTATAAAGCAGCTAGAGAAAAATGTATATTACACAAAAGGGAGCAATAATTTGAATGACAGCTGACTTGTGAGAAGAAACAATGGAGGCCAGAAGACGGAGGCGTGCGTGCATGTATATAACTAGAAAAACTATTTATTCTTCGTAAGAACATCACAAAAATATTGTCAGAGAAAGAAATTGAAAGAATTTGTTTCTACATCTCTTCCCTACAAAAAGCTAAAGAAATTGCTTCAGGCTGCAGAAAATTGACATCGTATGGAAATTCAGATTAATACAAAGAGATGAAGATCCCAGGAAATAATAAGTATATGGAGAAATGAGAAAGATCATATAATTTTTCTTCTATTAATTTCTTTAAAAGATATAACTTTCTAAAGCAAAAATTCTACGTATACATATATATTATATACATAGACAGTAATAGTTCAAAGGACAAGGATAAACAAAGCTATCACAGTGTTTTTTACATTCATGATCAACTGGTATAATATTAACTTTTAAGCTAAAGATTCTTTCTATAATTCTTCGAATAATCACTAAATGCAATATTTATATTATTTGTTAATTTTTTCCTAAATATTTTTTGTTATTGTTGATTATATTGTTTTATACATTTTTTATCAATTCCTATTTTCAAATTAGAAATATTTGCTAGTATTAAAAATATACTTGGTTTTTGTATATGGACTTTGCCTCCTGTGAACTTTATAAATTTAATTTTTATTTCTAGTAGTTTTTAGTAGATTCCATTGGGTTTTTTGCATACACAGCATTATCACAAATAAAAACAGTCAACAGTTTTAGCTTTCCAACTAATTCTAACTAATTCTTAACTAACTTCTTTCCAACTAATAATTTGGCTTTCCAACTAATTCTAACTAATTCTTAAATAACTTCTTTCCAACTAATATTTATTTCCTTTTTTCCTCTTTCCTTCTCTGCCTCCCTCCTCCCTTGTTTTTTACTAGTTTGGACTTTCAGTACAATGTTGGATACAAATTAGGAGAGCGAATATTTTTACCTTCTTTCTGCTCTTAGTGGAAAATCATTCAATATTTCACCATTAAGCATGACGTTAGCTGTAGTGGTTTTTAGTTTTTGTTTTTGTTTTGTAAATGTCCTTTTTCAGAATGAGGAATTTTTTCTAATGTTCCTAGTTTCCTGAGAGTTATTATCAAGAAGAGGTTGTAAATTTAAAGTGATTTGCTGTATTTACTAAGACAATCATCATTTTTTTTTCTTTTCATTCTGTTATGGTACAATGGTACATTGTAATGTAACGCTTGATTTTCACATGTTAAAACAACCTTGCATTCCTGAGATAAATTCTACTTGGTCATGATTTATTGTTCTTTTTATATATCTCTGGGAAAGATTTACTAACATTTTATTAAGGATTTATGTCCATGTTCATGAGTGGTATGGATCTGTAACTTTTTTATTTTAATGTCTTTTTCAGGTATTGGTATCAGTATTTTATCAGTTTTATAAAATGTGTTAGGAATAGCCCATTTTTTAATACTGAAAAATTTTGTGTAGAATTTTTCTCTTTTTATTCTGAAAACGTTTGTGTAGAATTTGCATTATCTCTATTAAGGTTTCATATAATTATGAATTCATCTGGAACTGGAATTTTATTTGTGGAAAGATTTTTTTATTATGAGTTCATTTTTAGTAGATACTGTTTTTTTTCTGATTTTATATTTCTTCTTCCATTAACTATGGTTAAGTTTTATTTTCAAGGGCTTATTCATTTAATTTATGTTGAAGAATTTATTGTCATAAAATTCTTCATACTATTCCTTTATTATCCTTTCAAAGTTTATAAACTTATAATTATGCCCCTTCTTTTATTCCTATTGGAAATTTGTTTTGTCTCTTTATCTTAAGCCATCTTGCTAGATTTTAATCAATTTTATTATTGCTTTCAAAGATCTAAGTTATTAATATTTTCGATGTCAGTTTTCTATTTTATTGATTTATAACATTTATTAGTTTTTGTCTACCTACTATTGGTGTAATTTGCTTTATTTCTAGTGTCTTATGTTGGAAGCTAAGATAATTGGTGTCAGACCTTTCTTCTTTTCTAATATAAGCATTGTGAACTAAAAATGTTAAGGCTTGCCCCCAACTGGCTGACTGAATGGACCCCCTTCTGGCCAAAGGGATATCTTAAAACTAAATTGCCTGCCAGGAAGAGCAGAGCTAAGGTCAGACATTCCTCCCTTGGAGATATCCTTTGTAATCCATTAACAGGCCAAAAGCTCTGCAAGACAAACCTGCAGATCCTCAATTTACACAACAAATATATGTCCAGTGGCTTGTCTCTGATTTACAGGCTTACTTATCTTAACATTCCAAGGCTTTAGACAAAAGCTTCATGTCTTTAACCAAGTACAAGTCAAAGAGTATTTAAACCCACCTCAACATATGCCTTCCATGTATTGATTTATGACTTCACCTGTAACCCCTGTCTCCCTGAAATGTATAAAACCAAACTGTAACCCAGCCACAACCAGTCCACTTGCTCAAGGCTTCTTGGGCGCGGGTCTGGGTCATGCTCCTCAAATTTGGCTCAGAATAAGCCTCCTTAAAATTATTTTACAGAGTTTGGCTTCTTTTCCGTTGACAGCACTTAAAGCTGTTTAATTCCCTCTAAGCACTTTAGTCATAATCCACACATTTAGTTATGTTGTGTTTTCATTATCACTCAGTTTGAAATAGTTTTCAATTTTCTTTCTTATTCCATGTTTGACTAATGGGATATTTAAAGTGGTATTACTAACTTGTCATATATTTGGGGATTTTCTGGATATCTTAATACTATTGCTTTCTAATTTAAAATCTGTGTGGTTGGAGAATATATTCTGCATGATTTCATTCTTTTGTATTGACTGAAACTTTCTTGACCCAGAATGTTGGTCTGTCTTGGTGACCGCTCCATATGCGATTGAAAATAATGGGTATTCTGTGGTTTTGAGGTTAGTTGTTCTATAAATAACAATTAGGTCAAGTTGCATGATCGTGTCTTTCGAATTCTGTATTTTACCTATTTTTGTATACTTATTCTATCAATTCATCAGAGAGGAGTATAAAAATATCCAACTACAGTTTCTCTTCGCTCTTCTGTGCTTCCCTCAGCTATTCAGCTGTTGAAACATGTCTTGCCTTGACAGATCCACATCTCTCAGTTCCCTTCCTGCCTATGCTCATGGAGTGTACTGCCCTGCACTGGGGGAGGGTCCACGCACTTCAGTGGCATCCCCCTCCACAATTGTCCTGCCTTCTGCCTTTCACGTGCTACGCAGGGGCACTCAGTGGGGACCCACTAGAAAGGGTAGGTGGCTGGTACAGACTTACTCTGCAGGTGCTGTGCCTTGGAATTCCACACTAGCATGCAGGCCCACACTTGGCCACGGCAAGTTTGCTAAGAGTTTGTGTACTCTCTCCTAAAACCCATCCATCATAAATTTTTCCTCTTCACACTTCTTCATGAGCCATTGATCTCTTTTATCCTATAATGTGTTTATCCCTTTCTGGAATTTAGTTCATTTGCATTCTTAAGTTTATGAGAGGTTTTAAAAAAAAACTATCTCTCTCTCCCTCCCTTTGAGCGGGGGAACCTTTCTCTCTCTCTCTCTCTCTCTCTCTGTCTCTCTCTCTCTCTCTCTATATATATATATATACATATATATATATATATATTTGCTTAAACAGCTTGTTTTGGTTGATAGTATACAAACAATGGTTTTGTTCAACTTTCTAAATACTCACAGACTAAAAAGATCTGTTTCAGTTGATTTTTCATTTTAGGAATGACTTTTTAAAGTATCTTATCTTTAAATATGTAAAATATTTACTTGGTTCAAAATTGAAAGTGTATAAAAAGCATACCGTGAGAATTTTAACTCTTTTCTTAAAAATAACAACTGTGCATTGCTTCTTGTTTAGTGGGTGCATGTGTGTGTGTGCAGACAGATGATATAGATTGGTAGGTATTAATTTCTCATCCTTTCTTACACAAAAGGTCATATTCTAAAACCTGTTCTTTGCCCTGTTTGATTATAAGCTTAAAAAAATAAAAACATATCCTTTAATACAGAAAAATACAGATGATAGTAAGAATATAGCCGAGTGAATAATTATACAGGAACACATTGGTATGATTACTACGATTTCCAAGAAATGAAATGTTACTAGAAACCCATAATCCTCCCTTGTGTCCCCTTTGAATCACTACACTCTGCTTTTTTCCCAAATAAAACCACCATCCAGACTTTTACCATTACTG